>JAVXUP010003025.1:0-91801 GCA_033070095.1 Escallonia herrerae | reverse complement strand
CTCCGTCCTTGCTGTCTCTTATTTTGTACACTTGGAAGCTGACTCAAACTGCAGCCTTTGTGGCACCTCCACATACGTACGAACCCACTTTCCTTTGCATCATTTTGGCGACTCCGCTGGGGAGGTGAGCATCATACTGCAATTTGCCCATCCGCTACACTTAGGCACCATGCTTCCATGATGAAGAGTTACGAGGGCTACCAGCCAAGACGTTATCCGCATCGTGCAATAGGAGGATCAACTCGGTGAACAAGAAGGGACTAGTGCCATGCGTCCCCAAGATAAGTCATTAGCTGTCACACCTGACATACAAGTTGCAGTCAATGCGGCCATCTAACAGTTCACGCCCGCTATAGCCAACCTGCAGGACTCGCAGGCTACTCTTATGACAATCATCATGGAAATGCAAAAATCCATGCACGCGATGGTCCCCTACAACAAACCCTTGTGCATGTCCAACCTCATGAACCTGGGTTGGCTCTTGATACCGCTCAGGCCCCAGTGCCGCGACCACTGCCGCCACAATCATCTAGACCTTTGGCAGTAGGACTTGCGACATCTTCGCCTCATACAGCTGATGTGCTGCGTCCTGTCAGGCCATCACGAAGACCTCAGGCAGATCTTGGACCCGTACTGCAACAGATTCACCCTGTCACGGCCCCCTAGCCCATGCCGACATGAAGTTCATCCGAAACCCATGACTCCATTGAGATAGAGCCAAACCCTTACCTAACCGAATAACGTCAAACCACCGGCCAGGTATTGGACATGTCTCGCCCACTCAACCACGCCCATATACAACTCCCACCACAAACCCCTGTCATTTATCAACCCTCTGTTGTACCTGCCCATCAAGTTGCTCCTTCTGGGGGCTCGGGGGCTCACGGCATCCCAGCCAGCCACCACCCTTTTACCGTCCATGATGACCCGTCTCCTGACTATGTCTCCAAGCTAGACTTTGATGCACTCATCCACCGCTTATCACAAAATTCTACACCTAATCCCTCTGCCCACTAGACAGACCATGCCCCATATGCCAATGATATTGCCGCCATACCCTATCCCACGAAGTACAAACAACCTGCTTTTGTGCTCTTCAACGGACGCGAGGGCAACGCCCGTGAGCACTTGACGAGCTCATTGGAGCAGTATGGTCCGGGAGATAGCTTGAAGTTGAGGGAATTCCACAAGTCCCTTACAGGCTTGGCTTACACTTGGTATCACCAAATCCCTGCGGGGACTGTCCACACATGGAACGACATGGTCCAGTTGTTCTTAGACAAGTTCCATTATGAGGCCGAACGTGTGACTATTGTTGACATTCGCCAGAACCAAGGGGAAGACTTGAATAAGTACGTGCATCGCTTCCATCTCAAATGCCTTGAGTGCACGGACTTTAGCAAGGATGAAACGTTGGTTCCCATATGCATCAAAAATATGACTGACATCTACCGGGTGCATATCGAGAACCTACAGTTGAGGTCATGGGGACACCTCAAGGAAACAGCCCGCCGTACTTACGAGACGGTCGGTCCTATCAAGCTGTGGAAGCCGCAACCGCAAAATGCACTACTGGCTTCGGCAGACGCACCCACCACTCAGCGTAACAACAACAGCACCAACAACAGTAGCAGCAACAACTACACTGGCTTCAAGCGTCAGTTCCCAGATGAGGACCGACGCTCCGACAAGCGAAGGCAACAGGTGCTTGCACCCGACTACCCATGTGATTTGAATACAGTGAAGGAACTCTTGGCAGAGTGGGTGACACATGACAAAAATTTCCAACTGCCACCAATGCGGAACAACATCACGGACGAAGAAAGGACCAGACCCAATTACTGTCCTTTCCATCAAGCCCTTGGCCATCCTCTCAAAAACTACAATGCGTTGCGAACTATCTTTGCAAGGAAGGTCGCGTCAGGCGACCTACAGCTACGAAAGAACAACGATGTGCGTAAGGAGCCTTACCCACACCATGGCAACAACAATCGGGAGCATCAGGTGCTCATGGCCGCTACTGACCACATCGAGTCTCTCGTCCCCGAAGCTCCTACGGAGGTCTTTCCCATGGTCACACCTTGTGTACCTCCCGCTCCTCAGCCAGCGTCCTCAATCGGAATGTCTAAAATCAAAAGCTTTTTTGATGAAATGGGGTTTTCGTACGCGGCACGGACTTACCTCTCGAACTGTCTGATCGAGGTCACCACAGGCCTCGGTCCCGAATGCTTCGTTGCCCAAGCCGAACTCAGACACGTCCCTTCTACCGCATTCATTTTCTCAGGCGAGGACTCACCACCAATTGAACACCACAACCGACCGTTGTACCTTAATGCACTGTTAATGGCACGGGCTTCCTTCGCGCCTTAGTATACTGGGGGCACCTCAGTCAACATCATACCACTCATCACCTTGCAACGAGCCGGTATCCCCCCAAGAAAGATCATCCATGACCCAATCAAGATTACTGGCTTCAGGCAAGGCCCCCAGTCCACCCCTGGCCATATCACTGTCGACCTCCCTCATGGTCTGAACTGTCCGTCGAGACACGACTTTTCACTTGATAGACAGCGAGTCTTCCTTCCACCTCCTGCTTGGCCGACCTTGGATTCATGTCAACAAGGCCGTTCCCTCAACGTACCACCAGTGTGTGAAACTGGTGGCCGGTCCTGGGGGACATGAGGTAGCAATGACAATCCCTACAACCAAAGCCCCCTTCGAATGTGCCGAATCTTACTTCGCCAAAGCCTCTTTCTTCACGGAGCTTGCCGAGGACGGTGAGAATGCTACTCATATACATTCCACCAAGCTGCCAAATTGGGACAAGCTGTGTGGAAACAAGCCTCCTAAGCCCAAGACCAAGAGAAGTACCAAGAACAAGGGATCGACCTCAATGCCTCCTCTTGCTACCACAACCAACTCCACCCCTTCATCCCCCAAGTCCAAGAAGCAAAAGGCCGAATCGACCTTCCAACACATCTATCTATCAACTATGATGGTGTGCGGGGGCATCAGGTGGTCCGTCATCTGACCCCCCGACCCCAACCGGCCCATGGAAACTGAATGGTGTTGCTCGGCCGAGCATTGCCCGCCAGACCCTGAGCTTACCCCGGGCACTGCACCGCCTTGCTACGAAGACGGCCCTTGACCGCAGGCCAAAGATCTTGAAGAAATCAACCTGGCTGACCCGGGCGAGGAGCCACGACTGACATACATTGGCACAAAACTCGCCCCGGGCCGAAGATAGGAATTGGTTACCCTCCTTCGCGAATATCACGATGTATTGGCGTGGAGTTACAACGAGATGCCTGGATTAGATCCCGCCTTGGTGATGCACCATCTCAACATTGCTACCAGGTTCAGCCCTGTTCGACAACATCCACGGTCCTTCCGCCCCGAGCTCGAATTGAAGATCAAGCGTGAGATTGAACGACTTCTACAAGCCGACTTCATTGAGCCCATCACTCATCCTATCTGGTTGGCTAATGTTGTCCCTGTGCAGAAGAAGAATGGCCAAGTCCGTGTTTGTATTGACTTTCGGGACTTGAACAAGGCATGCCCTAAAGACGAGTTCCCATTGCCCAACATCGACATGCTTACAGAGGCAGCCGCCAGACACGAAACCTTATCTTTCATGGATGGTTTCGCGGGCTACAATCAAATTTGGATGAACCCCGACGACTGTGCCAAGACAGCCTTCCGCACTCCTATGGGTAACTTTTGTTGGAAAGTCATGCCCTTCGGCCTTAAGAACGCGGGTGCAACGTATCAAAGAGCAATGACAGCAATCTTCCACGACATGATCCACCGCACAGTAGAGGACTACGTTGACGATCTTATCATCAAATCCAAAAAGGAAAGTGATCATCTCACGGACCTTCGAGCAGTCTTCGATCGCTGTCGACAATACAACATGCGAATGAATCCATTGAAATGTGCCTTTGGAGTCTCCTCCGGTAAATTCCTCGGCTTTTTAGTCAGCCGACAGGGCATCGACGTTGACCCTTCCAAGGCCGCCTCCATCCAGGAAATGCCCCCGCCTAAGAGCACCAAACAGTTGAAGAGCTTCCTCGGCAAGGTTTCTTATCTCCGCCGATTCATCCCCGCCTTGGCCGAACTTATCACACCCTTCCAGCATTTGACACGCAAAAGCGCACCATGGAATTGGGGTGTGCCCCAACAACAAGCATTCGAACAGATCAAGGCGGTCCTCATGTCACCGCAGACCATGGTCGTGCCACAACGAGGTATTCCACTCTTGCTATACTTGACCTCCACGCCCAGGTCCATAGGGGCATTGCTTGCCCAAGAGGAAAATGGAGTGGAGCGCCCAGTTTATTATCTTAGTCTATCGATAAGGCGCCCCAAAGCCAATTACTCCGAGCTCGAGAAGCATTGCTTAGCCTTGGTCTACGCCTCGCAAAAATTCAGACACTACTTCTTGTTACACCAGATCACACTTGTCACCAAGGCTGATCCACTCCGATACATGCTCACACGCCCCTGCCCTATCTGGTCGACTTACCCGTTGGTTGCTGCTATTGGCCGAGTTTGGCGTATCTATCAAGAATCCTACAGCTCTATGGAGCCAAGCACTTGCAGACCTCTTGGCATTCTTCCCACGCCAACGATATGAACAGACCTCAGACCAATTGCCTGGGGATGAGACGGCTTTAATCTCTGACCTCGATGAACTGTGGACGCTCGAGTTTGATGGCTCAGCACCACCAAAGGCTCCAATGGAGCTCCCCTCCGCCAAGGGGGTGCCAATGTTGTTCTTCACAATCCAGAGGGTGTTACCACATCCCTATCCTTTAAGCTTGCGTTCCCAGTATCTAACAACAAAGTCGAGTATGAGGCACTCGTCATTGGCCTCATGTTGACTACCAGCATGAGGGCTAAGTCAGTATGCGTGAAAGGAGACTCGAACTTGATCATGAAGCAGGCTGATGGGGAGTTCGCAGTCAAGGAGCCTGCATTGGCACCTTATCATGCCTTGGTTCAACACTTGGAAGCAAGATTTGGCCATGTACAATATGAACATCACAACAGGTGCCACAACAGACATGTGGACACCTTGGCCACAATCGTGTCAAAGATAGAAGTCGACGGTGAGCAACGAATGCTAACCATCATCAAGAGGACCAAACCTTGCATAGCCATGAACTTGATCCCGAGGGACACTACCACCGATGATTGGAGGTAGCCAATCATTGACCAACTTAAAGCACCATCCCTTGCATTCACATCTACTCTCACAAACTACTTAATGCTAGGGGATGTCTTGTACAAGCGATGCCCTGGGGGCACTCTCACTAGATGTTTGGATCCAGAAGAAATGAAGCATAAGCTCAGACTTGGCCATCAGAAGTGTTGTGGCCTTAATGGTCCCCCTCTATACCGTCGCCTCCAGCGTGTGGGCCTTTATTGGCCAAGGATGCCTCAGATATACAAAGGGACTGTCCCTAGTGCTTGTATGCACCGGACAATGCGGAAGCTCTTGCCATTGACGTCAAAGGTCCTGACGCCAACCTTTCATCCAGTACTTATCCCACAGAGTCCTACTGCCAGACCGTAACCCAGCATGATCTATCAAACGAAAGTCGGTCAAGTATATCCTGACAGAAGGAGAGTTATTTCGCAAGGGAATTTTGGGACGCACCCCGCGATGCTTGCAGGGTACCCAAGCAGTCGAGGTGGTTAACGAAGTGCACAATGGTGATTGTGGTGAGCATCAAGGCTCTCAGAAGCTGTATGCGGAGTTGCTAAGGTTGGGATACTGCTGGCCGACTATGGAATCTGATGCGATCTCTCATGTCTGACACTGCTAACCCTGCCAGAGACACGCAGACAGAATGCACACACCAGCGTCCGACCCCCGCATGATCTTGGCCCCATGGACAATTCTCTCTTGGGCTCTCGACCGCATAGGACCCATCCACCCCACATCATGAGGCCACGCTTGGATTATGGTCGCCACAGAATGTTTCACAAAGTGGGTCGAAGCCATACCTCTACGACCAGCCACGGGGGGCGTCATTGCCAACTTCTTGCACGATCACATTGTTTGCCGCTTTGGTATTCCCTGGTGCATCATATCTGACAACGGCACTCCATTCATCAACAGGGATGTCTGAGCTTTTTTGAAGGATACAACATCAACCACACTACATCCACCCCTTACTACCCACAAGGGAACGGTCAAGCCGAAGCTTCTAACAAGACCTTACTACGGGTATTGTCACACATGGTCCATGATGCAAGCGGTTCATGGTCTGAAAAACTAAGCCTTGCAATTTGGGCTTATAGGACCTCCAAGCACACAGCGACAAAGGCCATACCTTTTTCCCTTGTCTACGGGGATGAGTGTGTGGTCCCAGCAGAGATTGTAGTCGCATCAGCCAGACTCTCCCTAAGCAGTGGGCTTGAGGAAGAAGAAACCAGAATGACTGCCATTGAAGGACTTGATGAAAGAAGAGCCAATGCCTTACGCTGTATGAAGAAGTACCACGAGCAGCTCACTAAGGCATATGAAAAGACTGTGAAGCCACATACATTTGTCGAGGGCAACCTTATTCTCGAAGCCACCAAACATGTGCGCGCCAACATGTCAGCCCCCAAGTTCACACCGAATTGGGAAGGACCACTTCAAGTACACGAAGCCAGAGATAACGGCTCCTACCTCCTGCTCAACATGGAAGATGGACAAACCACGGCCCCTATCAACGGCCGCTATTTGAAGAAGTATTATGCATGACCAATGCAGCTTGTCCCCCCATCCCTGCCCGCCAAAAGCTTAGAGCATTTACACACATAGCTTTCTTTTTGTATATGCACACATGTTTATGACTTGTAACTTTTGCTGACTATTACAAGTGCTTACTTTACTCATGTAATGGCATTTTGGCCTAACTGCTATCAATGCAAAGATCATTTACGCGACTCAATTACTGTATGTAATGCACTCTCTCATTTACACGTCGCTCACTAAGCCACTTGCTATGGGCGGGGAGGGGGGAACCACAATGGAAAGACACCACATGCCAGACATACAAGCACATCAACAGCTAAGCCTCATCTCACAACCAACACAGGTACAAAATAACCATATGACTGTCATATCAATATCAACAAAATGCGTACAGGTCACAGGTTTGCAGGTCACTACGGACCATACAAAGTACATAACGTCTACTGTAAAGAAATAAGCAATGCACCAACAGAATCAGAAATGTAAGCCTCCAAAGCCAGTCGCTGCATCTGTAAATCGGACCATCTATCATCCAGCTCAGCCTGCTGTCTCTCCATCTCTGTCTGTCGAGCCTCTGCCTCAACAAGTTGGACCCGCAACTCGGCCACCTCCAGGGTCACATCTGTACAACTGCGTCAGGCACTCGCCTACGACCCTGCCAAAACACCTCCTGAGCCCCTATAGCGGTCAGTCCAGGCATAGCCTCGGCACTCTGTCCCCTCGCTCTAATATAGTCGGCCAACCAGTCCAACTAGAAACCAAATGATACAAAAGGCTCAAGCTCTAACATAAAATCAGATATGACCTTCAAAGTCCAAGCTGAGGCTGGCACCGTACCGAGTGTCGCCAACCAATCCACGAGCGCGGTGTGCAACCAACTGACTACCGCATCAGACAATCTGACACCCTCCCACGGTGCACCATCCACCTGTCCGACTAAAGACCCACCACTAGCATCACCCATTCCTGTCACCCCATCACCCGCTAACTGCACGCCAACAGTAGCAACATGCATCGCCAATAGAGCATCACTCGAATCTACGGCTGATCCTGACAACGTATCCACCACAGGCTCCACGACATGCGAACCAGGTACCTCATGTCGCTGCAACAAGTCTCTAACCATCCCATGTGTAGCCCGCAACCCGTCGGAACATCCGGCTCTGTACTAGTTCACCAATCATCCGCCTCGAACGTATGACCCATCGGGCCACCGAACACCTCCTCAACCAAGATCAGCGATGGACTCAGATGACTAGCCGACTCGACCAGCTCCACAATGTAGGTTACTGCCTGTTCCGCCACCGCGGCCTCCTCAACGGCCGCACTATCCATCGGCTCACACTCATCAGCCGCCTCGGCATCCATCTCCTCGACATCATTGGTCGCCTCAACATCTACCTCCTTGTCCTCCTCGACTGCCTCAGCATCCATTCCACTAGTATCATCAGTGATAGCCTCAGCATACACCGCCACATCGTCAGACTCTACATCAATGGCATCCTCCGCATCATCAAGTCCCTGTCAAAAAAAAACAAGAGAACAAGAGAAGAAGCTTAGAGCACACTCCACATGATAATCAGCAACTGTGTAACGAAAACAAACGGTAGCACTAACCTCAGAGTCCGACTCCGCAAGCACCTCCCGTGGCCTCTTTGGCCTGTGTCTACCCCCTGCCAATGAACCTGCACTTGCCTGCAGTGCACTCTCCATCATACCCACCCTCAATGATGAAATGGGACCCTTGCCTGCATCCGCGACGTGCATGCTGGCACCAGAAAATCTGATAAACCTGTAAATAATATCGACATGCCTGACGGCCTCGTAACCTGTGCTGATATCAGCCCCAGTCCTCTGTCACCAGCAAAGACGTCGACCTGCTGCCTGTCAGACGGCACCTGCGACATCCATTCCGACCACGTTGACCACACTCGCGCCCACCATCGTGCATACTCGACTGTCATCACCCCCGTCGACAATGTCCCGGGCCTCATCCATTCCTTTGTCAGTACCGGCCACCTCCGTGCCTCCTCTAGGATCGTATACCCAAAGGCCCTCCTCACATCCCAAGGCCTAGCATAGCCACATGGGGGCTCCAAATCATAACCAAAGCTCATGGATAGGAGGTCGGGGTTATACTTCGCCACGTAATACCGGTTAATAGCCGGCTTCCCGCAGTCATCAGTCAATACAGGAAGCCACCCCGAAAAATAGGCCACTAGCAAGGCCACCACCATGTCTGTCAACTCATCTCGACTCTGCAGTCGCACAATACTATCTTGCAGACCAATTTATGGAGGAATACCGTACGAGCTATGCATGTCGATATATGGATGAAGAATGCACTCATCTCAATCGTCAAATACGTCCGCCAACTCACGCCCGGGCTTCTTCCCGCCCTCCCAAGCATATACCCAGCCACCCGCGTACCAGGCTGATACCTCACGTGACCTGCCCGGCCGCATCACTATAGTCCTCCTCGGCGACGGATGTACTAGAGGAAACCCCATAGGCCGGTAATCCACATAGACCTCAAACAGATACCGCTGTAAAAACATCCAATCTATGTATGTCACCAACTGATAGCATCCATATGACCTCTGCACGTCATTGGAAAACTGATCCAGACACGAGTACAACGTGCCTAAGTAAATAGGGGCCAGCCCAACGCGACCGCCCCCAGCCATCCGGACGGCCAATTTGAATACCCTCGGGGAAACGCCATCCTCCGGCGTACCCTCCAATACAAACCTACAGTTATAGAACATACAACATCTATTACGACTACCCAACCCTGTTTAAATAATAAAATGCGAGGCATGGCAGTATGACTACGTCAACTTTTTTTCAAAGCATAATTTTTTTTTTCTAAGTATAAGACTCGGCTACAACGCATACAAGAGCAATTGAAGCACAACATGTAAGAGATGATGAAACAAAGACAATCGAAGCGCGTACCTCGACAAGAACATGGCAAGGAAACCCGCCAGCTCATATCTCTTATCCTTGTAGTAAGGACCCATGTGAAAGCTACTCTCCGATACCGACTTCTGTCCGGGTAGGGCGGTCGCCGTACCATAGAAGTGTTTGATCCACCCGCTATACGTCCCTTTATGATGGCTCTTTATCTCACTCGCAACCCCCTGCAGCCCCTTCACAGTCAACCGTTTTGATGCCGTCAACTGCAATGCACAAGCATCCTCCGTCCCGTGCATCGGCAACCTGGTCAACATCATCACGTCCAGAAGTGTCGGCCCAATCTCCTCAAACTCCGTGATAAATGTATGAGTCTGCGAGCTCCACCTCGAAAGAAACAATGTCAAGCCCTTAAGATCTCTGACCGGATCAATCACCTTGAATGTCGCCTCTATCGCAGCCACAAATCCCAACGCCTCCAACCTCTCCACCCAAGAGGAACGTTCTAGCATGTACATGCACCAAAAGTTCCACCCCACTGGCATAGTGTTGTGGCCCTTGAACATCACCGGCAACCATGGTATATCTCGTCGCTCCGCCAACAAACTCGGCACATACCTCGGCGACATCACAGGGGCAACCTCCCCACTCGGCCCTGGGACATATGGAGAGGGAACCATCAGACTCACCGCCATTGACGAAGCATTCCACCCCCTAAAAACACATCCGCAGCCACTCGCTAACTCAGCTCCTCCCATAGCTCCTTCAGCGGGCAACCGGGCACTGCTCCATTTCCTGTCAACAACACATTGCTTTGACTTGGTACTGGATCAAAGTTCCCCGCTCCACTATCAAAACTCAACGGCACCCCCGACATTTCCACCGGCCCGTCCTCATCGTCCTCAAACATGTCGCCATGCGATGCCCTTGATCGCTGCTCGCTCCACCACGACGTTGCACACTCTGCTTCTTCCTAGTCTTTTTGGGCAATCCTCTGACATCTACCCTCGCTTCGGGCATGCCAGTGCCATGCACCCGAACGGCCTCGGTCGGCCGCCCCCTCTCTTTCCTTCTTTCTTCCCTCTCCCCTCTTCCTTCTTTCCCTCCCTCTTTCTCCTTCCCTTTTCCTTTTCCTCCTTCCCCCTCTCCCCTCCCTCCTTCCCCGCCCGCGCCAACACCACCCTCGGCCGAGGCTGCCCCTCCCTTTCCCCTCTTTTCTTTTCCCCTTCCCTTCCCCTTCATTCCTCTCTTCTTTCCTCCGCCCGTCCTTCCTCCCACATCCCCTCCCCACTCTCTCTCCCGCTTCCCCCACCTCAGCCGAATGGCCACTGTCGGCCTCGGCCATCCGCGGCCTTGGCCTCCCTTCCCAACTCCCCTTCCATCATTCCCCCCTCCCCTCAAGCTCGGCATCGGCCCAGCAGTGTGCCTCGGACGCCGCCGCAGTTGGCCCTTGGCCACCCTTTCCCGCACTTCCTCCTCCTCTCTTACCTCCTTGCATCCTCTTGGCCTCTTGTGAAGTCCTCAACCTCATGTGGTCTTCAAGCTTTCCTCTTCTTCTTCTTCTCTTCTTTCTCTTCCTCTCTTCTCTCCTTTTTCTTCTAAGTGTAAATCTCTCTCTCTTTCTCTATAGTCTTGAAAATGCAAGACTTCCCCCTTCTTCTCCAACAAGTCTTGCATTTTCCCCCCAAAACTTCGCCCCTCTTTTTTCATTCAAAATTCAACCTCAAATTTTCCCCCCAAAACTCCCAACAAAGTTTTTTTCAAACCGCTACACATTCTCATGCTAGCTTAAGTTTTTTTGCTCTATCTTCGTCCAGATTAAAGCTCCAACTTTTACGTAATTAATTTTACCACAAATATTTTTCGCGGAAACCCACTTCCGGATAAATTCATTTTTTTCGGCTACCTTTCTTTTCACGCCAACACTAACGGATGCATACTCCATTTTCCATCGCTCTACTTTTTTCTCACTCGATACAGCTATTACTTTATTCGAGACCGGCACTTTTTTTCGAAGCTGACGTTTATGCATGTGGTGCCAGCTCAGGTTGCCCCTCCGCGCACATCACACGCAAGGGGCTTATGTTCCCAACCCATTCTGGTTTCACCCAAGGGCCCACTAGTGGTCCCGCTTCGCGCAAACGCGTCAACAGATTCAAGGGTCAAACTTCTAGCGCATCCAACCAGTCAGCACGTGCACGCTCAAGTCATGTACATTTTTTGCTCTGCGCGCGCATTTTTCACTCTGCGCGCTCCTTGTGCTAGACTTAGACAACTTATTTCGCAATAGCATGACCCACAATAGCACGACCACCACACCAAAACCACCCGAACACCTTTTCACCAAAAACTTCGACTAACGGCGCAACCGGAGCAACGGGGTCAAGGGGCAAAAGCCTTGGCCAACCCCATGGGGTCGGCCTTGGCCTCCCATGGGGGGTTGGTTTTTGCCTTCCCCCGGTTCCTTACTTTGCATGTAAAGTTCCTTTTGTACTTTG
Organism: Escallonia herrerae; assembly: GCA_033070095.1. Taxonomy (NCBI): domain Eukaryota; kingdom Viridiplantae; phylum Streptophyta; class Magnoliopsida; order Escalloniales; family Escalloniaceae; genus Escallonia; species Escallonia herrerae. The sequence goes on along the minus strand of JAVXUP010003025.1, from coordinate 79,636 downwards.
TTCACTCTGTACGCTCTTTATGTGACTTTGGCACTTTGTTCGTCATGTGGGCACGATTCTTGGCAACACGCTCATCACGACACAACTTATGGATTCGTCATTGCTCATCAAAACACATACCGTCGGCGTGCCAAAGTTCGCCAAAAGGGGAAGTGGCCTTGGGCTCCAAAAATAGAAGAAGACCATTTGGCCTTGGTCAACCCCAGGGGGTTGGCCTCGGCCTTCCCCAAGCCTAGGCCTCGGCCTCCAGAAGGGGCTGGCCTCGGCCACATTCCCCCGGTGTTTCCCCCCTTCGCGCATACTCTTTTTCGTACTGCTTTTTTTGCCTTATATGCTTCGTACGTAATTTTGACATCTTGATCATCATGTGGATATGACTTGTGTCGACACACTCGTCATAACGCAACTTTCGGATTCATCGTTGCTCATCAAGACACCAACCGTCGGCGTGCCAGAAGTTCACCGAAAGGGGGAGTAGCCTTGACCTCCCTTCATGGGAGTTGGCCATTGGCCTTGGCCACCCCTTAGGGTCGGCCTCGGCCTCACCAAGGGGTCGGCCTCGGCCTCCCCAGGGGTGGTGGCCTAGGCCTTCCCCCAATCTTTGGCCCATGGGCTCCGCTCCCCAGGGGTGGTGGCCTTGGCCTTCCCCCAATCTTTGGCCCATGGGCTCCGCTCCCGCACGCACTTGTTTTCTCAAGTCTTTTCACCTCTGCGATGTTTGCGGACGTTCGTACATCAACCTCGCGACCCCCGTCGTCCATCAACCTTGTGACGTCCGTAAGTATCAACCTCACAATGTCTGTTGTCCATCAACCTCGCGACGTTCGTCGTGCATCAACCTCGCGACGTCCGTCATGCATCAACCTCGTGACGTCCGTCGTTCGACGACCGCATACCATCACTCCCAACTTTTTCATTACTACATGTTGCATTCATTATCTTGTTATGACAGGTACACTCAGCTCATGTACCATCTTCGGGACACCCGATGTGCGCCTTTGCGCCGGCTTCGCAACATTCGTCGTCGTGCTCGTGCACCATTCAAATGATGCATGCACCAGGCACCAGGTATTCTCCCGCGACGTTCGTCGCTACGCCTATGCGCCATTCCCATGACATGTGCCCACGACACCAGGTATTGTCCCGAAACGTTCGTTGCTACGCCTATGCGCCATTCCCATGACATGTGCCCACGACACCAGGTATTGTCTCGCGATGGTAGTCGCCGCGCCCATACACCACAATCATGTTACATTCTTCCGGGGGGCTCCGTTCGTAGTGCTCCAGCACGAGGACCCCTCACTACGGGATGGGCTCACAACCTTAAAGCCATCGCCGGCACAATCAACTACGGGATGGGCTCACAACCTTAAAGCCATCGCCGGCACAATCAACTACGGGATGGGCTCAGAACAATAAAGCCATCGCCGGCACAATTAACTACGGGATGGGCTCACAACCTTAAAGCCATCGCCGGCACAATCAACTACGGGATGGGCTCACAACCTTAAAGCCATCACCAACACAATCAACTATAGGATGGGCTCACAACCTTAAAGCCATCGCCGACAAAATCAACTACGGGATGGGCTCACAACCTTAAAGCCATCGCCGGCACAATCAATTACGGGATGGATTCACAATCTTAAAGCCATTGCCAGCACAATCAACAGCAGGATGGGCTCACAACCTTAAAGCCATCTTCGTCACAGTCACGGGGGGCTCCGGCACGAGGACCCCTCGTCACGGACCCTAAGCACTGACCTGTGAGCATGTCCACTCATGTTACCATTTATCGTCGACACCACTAGGACAATGACCCCCGGGTCACTCCGGGACGGAAGCAAGTCTATAGAGGGCATGGCGGCTAGTCCACCTAACAGTTGGCGACAGGGACAACCTCACCACTGTCAGGTTCTCCGTGCGTCTCTTGACGCACTTCGTGGGATTCAATAAGGGCTTGGATCGGTGGCTGGAGCAACGGGCTTACTTTGATCATGCCGTCATAGTGTGGTCAGTCTTCTCAGACAGGTAGAGCGACGCTGTGCAAGGCAGGCAATGCAAATTTGGGAACCGGCAGTCCAACGGAGAACCGGTATTTTGGGACCCCCTGGTGACGTGTCACTCCCATGGGATGACATGTGGCATTTTATGACAAAAGCACATTGTTTCCTATAAATAGTGAACTTTACAACTCAAAAAGGGGATTTTTTACTCATTCTTACAAAAATCACTTTCTCACTATAGAATTTGGGAGCTCTTGGATTCTAGTGAGAGAAACATAACTTTGGACCGTAACATTGGACCTCGACTCTGACCCTAACTTGGACTGTCGACTGCCGGCCCTGTTCGTCACGACCTCGTCTCTGTGGCACTGCCACTCCTCAAGGCCTGTCTGGGAAGCCTTGCTCTCGGCCATTACTTCATCCTTGCTGTCTCTCATTTTGTACACTTGGAGACTTGGACTGCAGCCTTTGTGGCACCTCCACATAGGTACGAACCCACTTTCCTTGGCATCACATACACGGTTTACACCTTCACCCATCACTCCTACACACAGCCTCAACCATTGGAACACATACCTACACACACAGCAGCACACCAGGTGTTGTGATGTTTCCCCTTTTTCTTCCCTAATCACACACATTGCACACACATAGCAACAAGGGTTGCTGCTCTCCCTCTCCCCTCCCCTTCCCCCTTTCACACCTATACCAAGCACCAGCCCCACGCACACAACACAGCACCCTTGCTATGCACACACCACAATTCTCACATACGCAGGTCACACCACTTGTGAACACACACAATTCCACAAATAACAAATTCAATAGAGAGGGAGAGGTTACCCTTTTTTCTTTCCTTCTTTCTCTTTTCGCTTTCTCCTTCTCTTTCTTTCCCTCCTCTTTTCTTCTTCTCTTCCCCTGTTTTTTCTTCCTTCTACCACGACTCTATTTCAACTCTCTTCTTTTTTTTTCTTTTCCCGTTGTTTCTCTTTAATTCAAGTTCACATTATATTTTTTTAACACTATGCTTAGTCACCCTATCATAAGCAGGGTGTGGCCAACACTCCTTGAAATTGCCCTCCCTCATGAGACCTCTCAAGCCACTAATCCTAAGTTTTTCAAATTTGCAATTTTGCCCCCAACTTTCCATAATTGCATTTTTTACCCTAGAATTTTTATAAAATTGCATTTTGGCCCCCAAGGCCAGCCTAACCCCTCATTTAAATTCATAACACTTAATTATCACTAAAAATTAAGCTACTAATAAAATAACCCCCCTTAATTAATCTAATTCATAGTTAGATTAATTTAAGGCATTTTCAGGGTATTACATCGTCCTCCATTTTAATAAATTTTGTCCTTGAAATAGGGACAAACATCATTCTGGTAAACAGATGTGGATATCTCTGCCTCATTAACGCCTCGGGTTCCCATGTGGCTTCCTCTACTGCATGATTTCTCCAGATGACTTTGACCACCGGTATTACCTTACACTGGTATTACCTTAGAATATAATACATGTTCTTTTCTATCAACTACTTCTATTGGTACCTCATGGTGCGAGAGATTATCTTGAATTTCCACTAACTGGATCACATGCGTAGGGTCAGGAACATACTTCTTAAGCATTGAAACGTGAAACACGTTACGTAACTGGCTCAATTCTGGCGATAGATCGAGCATGTACGCAACTGTCTCAATTCCAGGCAGAATGTTAAATGGTCCGATGAACCTTAGACTTAAGATTCCCTATTTCCCGAATCGCATGAGTCCTTTCCATGGTGATACATTTAAAAACAATAAGTCGCCTACTTCAAACTCTAGCATTCTTGGCCTCTTATTTGCGTAGCTTTTCTTCCGACTTTGTGCAGTACAAATTCTTTCTCGAACTACCTTCACTTTGTCTCTAGTTTCCTTGCACTGTTCCATGTGTGACAACCTTTTTCTCCCACTACATTCCAACAAATAGGTGTGCGACATCTTCAGCCGTACAATGCTTCGTAAGGAGCCAGTTCAATGCTCGCTTGATAACTATTCTTGTAAGAGAATTCAATTAAAGGCAACTGCTCATCCCATGCTCTGCCAAAATCAATAATGCACGCTCTCAACATATCCTCTAATATCTATATGGTACGTTCAGATTAGCCATTTGTCTGAGGATGAAAGGCCGCACTCATGTTTAATTTCGTTCCCATATTTTTGGAAACTTTTCCAAAATTTCGAGGTGAATCTTGCATCTCTATCGGACACAATGGTTACTTGCAGTCCATAACTACTAATCGTTCAGTAGAATACTCTTCTCGGATAGGAATAAACTAAGTTGTCTTAGTTAACCTATCCACTACCACCGAGATAAACGTGTATTTATAAGTTGTTCGTGGTAATCTTGACACGAAACCATGTGTTCCTATTTCCACTCACTACAAGAGAATAAGTCTTCAGCGACAGATTTTTAGCGACGGCGCTAATTCCGTCACTAAAAGTTACTTTTCACGACGGAAGTACCTGTCACTCAAAGTCCGTCACTATAAGTTTTTTACCGACGGAACGTGCATCGGTAAAAACCTTTAGTTATGGACTTTCAGCAACGGGTAAATACAGACATAAATTCCGTCACTAAATATTTTTTTCTAATTTTTTATTTTCAATCGGATTTTTTTCTTAGGAGAAAATAATTTTAAAAAATAATTAGTGACGAACATTTAGCAACGGATGTGTGTCCATCGTTGAAAGTAATATTTTACATATATTCTAAGGATTATAGCGACGGTTGTTTCCGTCGCAATAAGTTTGTAGCTAAAGATGGATTAAAAGACTACTTTTAGCGACAGACCTTTAGCAATGGCATCCATTGCCAAAAGTAATGCAACCCTATTATTTCCCCTTCTGTTTTCTCCCCACCGCACTTTTCCTCTCTCTCTCTCTCTCTCTTCCTCCACTGTCCCTTCAACCTCCTCTACTGTCCCCTCCACCATGCATCCCCGCCTCTGTCCCTCCCCACCAGCCCCCCATCCAGTAACAGGCCCCCGCCACCACACCGCCCTTCCCTCTCTGCTCACATCTGCCACCCATATCCACCTCACCGCCACGCAGCTACCCCACCACTGTCACAGCCACCCCACAATCGTGCTACCACTCCACAACAACCTTACAGCCCCACCACCATTTGCCATAATTCCTCCCCCTCTGCCGCACTACCGCGCTCCACCACCTTTAGCGCGCCACAGCCGCTGCCTTCCGTGCGCTACTGTCGTCGTCTGCCTCGCACCACCACTGTCCGAACTTACTTTTTCCCGGTTATAAATTATAATATGCTAGAAATTATTTATCGTACTAAATCTGTTGTAATATTAAAAATTATAATATGCTAAAAATTATTTATCGTATTGAATTTGCAGTAATGTTAGAAATTATAATATGCTAGAAATTATAGTATGCTAGAAATTGTTTATCGTATTGAATCTATTATCAATTATAATGTAATTGTATTTAATCTGTTGTAATGTAATTGCATTTAATTTGTTATAATATAATTGAATTCAATTTGTTGTAATGTAATTGTATTTAATTTGTTGTAGCGTAATTGAGGTGATTAAACCCTAATTATTCCTAATTTATTCCCAATTAACCCTAATTAAACCCTAATTATCTCTAATCTAACCAATTAACAATAATTAACCTCGAGTAACCCTAATTGAACAACCCCAATTAAACCCGATTAACCCTAACAGAACTAATTAATTGTAATTAACCCTGATTAAACCTAATTGAATCAATTAACCCTAATTAATCCTGATTTACCCTTATTGAACTAATAAACCCTAATTAGTCCTGATTCATCCTAATTAAACTAATTAACCATAATTAGCCCGATTATACCTATTTGAACCAGTTAACGTTAAACCCTAAACCTTAATTATATCCTAATTAGATTGAATAAACCCTAATTAACCTAATAACACTACAAGAAAAATAACCATTAGCGACGGAATTTTTCCGTCGCTAAATGTGAAAATTCGGTCAGTAAAGCCTTTAGCAACAGAAATTCCGTCGCTAAAGTTCCGTCGCCTAAACCCTCGTCGCTAAAGGTTTTATCGACGGAATTAGTATTCCATCAGTGAAGCCTTTGTCATTAGCGACGGAAATGGTCATCCTTTAGCGACGGAATTTCCGTCGCTAAAACTATTTTTCAATTTTTAAAAAATTAAGTTTTTTAAAAATAAATAAAGAAATATAAATATATTTTTATGCATTTTTAAAAAAATTACCATTAGCGACGGAAATTCCGTCGCTAATTCCGTTGCCAAATTTTGTGCAGGACAAATTGTCCGTCGCTAATTCCGTTGCAAAAACTATAATTAGGAGCTAAATGATTTTTTCCGTCGCTAATTCAATCTCAAAAACCATATTTTGGAGCCGAATCTATTTTTTCATCGTTCATTTTGTCACAAAAACGCATATTTAAGAAAATTTCCGTCACTAATTCCGTCACAAAAACAATATTTAGGTGCTAAATGATTTTTTCCGTCGCTAATTCCCGCGCAAAAATCATATTTAGGAGCTAAAATTTTGAATACCACTAAAAAATAACAATTGAGTTAACAAATATTCAGCATTTGTTGAATACTACTAAAAGTTAACAATTGAGTTAATGCATCTAAATCAACCACTTGCTTGGTTACCAAAATGAACAAATATTCCAACAAATGTAACGTCAAATCTTGTCACATAAGGCATCATCCACCAAGCTCGTCGAATGTATCATCATTGTCATCCTCAGTAGCATCAATCGCGGTAACTTCACCCTGTAACAAAGCAATTAAAGACATGTTAAAGGATGTATCAATGTACTTGCATAACCGGGCCTAACCAACCATGAATCCAACCTAAAATATGTGAGTCAAACAATGATGGAACTACAACAAATATTTGACAATATCCAACATCCAACATGGTAGCTACAACAGTCCCATGCACATCCACACCACCCCCTGCTGTGCACTCACATCCATAGCACGCACACACACGCCAGGTTGGCACACACACCCCCTCCCCCTAGCAGTCACCGTGGCTGCTCCCTCCTCCCTTCATCCCCATGCAAACAACATTTTTTTGCATGAGTACCTAAACTGCAAATAGGAAATAACCCAGCAAGATAGATGAAAAATCAGTTGTGTGGAAGTCTTATGCTACAAATCAAAACCAGAAAGGGCTGATTGTCACTGCTGCAGCCCCCCGCCAAACACACATCACCTCCACTGCTACAGTAGTCCCATGCACACCCACACCACTCCCTGCCATGCACTCACATCCACACCACGCACACACACACACACACAACAGGTTGGCACACACACGCACACCCCTCCCCCTACCAGTCACCATGGCTGCTCCCTCTTCCCTTCATCCCCACGCACACACAGCTTTACATAGTTGTGCACAGACCACCCCTCCCCCCTCTCCCCCCCACCCGAACCCCCAAAACCCTCTTCAAGAACACCCCAAAAAGAAACTGTCAAGCATCCAAGCACATATATAATTCAACATGGTGATGAATAGCTAAATGCCCATTACTGGGGAAGTCAAATTTGATGCAAAGTACCTAGCTTTAGTGCTCATAGCACCATTGATGCAAGTAGCTGGTACAAAGTTGGTAGAAAATCCAAATATGTTTTTCATGCTTGAAAATATGAATTACCTGTATGCATGAGTTTATGTGAACCTCTAAAACTTTAAGAGCATATAAAATATGAATTACCTGTAGGAGTTCTTTCTCTTTCATCCGTTTTTCTACCTCAATCTCTACCATCTTAGCAATTTCAGTCTCTTTCATCTTCTGCACCTCAAGCTGCACAATCTTATCAATTTCGTCTTTCCAATTCTCGGAGTTCAGAGATTGATCTAGTGAAATACGCATTGATGCCCTGGCATCTCGTGCAGTTTTGCGAGTACCACGTATGCGTCCTTTCTTGTCACGAACTCCAGGCGTTTCTTGTCATAATTCTGATGCATCATAATCTACCAAGGAAGAGTTGGGTTCTTGGGAACTAATTTCATCAAATCTCACAGCATATGCATCCTATAACGTATACAAAATTCAAATCGAGTTAGAGATTCGTTAGACTAGATAGATGAAAAAATCAGCAGCAATAAACAAACTTACGCGGATAGCCTTTGCCTTCTTTGAGACATATGGACGGTCTTGGTCCTCCAATGGCTGACCATTAGGATCACGTTTAAGTTTATGTGTCAGTTCGTACACCTCTAGCTTCAGCCTTGCTTGCTAATTTCTGGCATCTTCTCCTTCAATTCCACTCCAATAATAGCATGCGGCACAGAACCACCGGTGTGAGATGGCTCATCATTTGCAGATCGATTTGTCTTTGCACACCTGGATTTTTCTTGCCATTTAGTGGTTGCCCATACATCCACCATCTTTTGCCAAACATCATTACAAATCCAATCAGGGGGTGATTCTTCCATAAGTGTGGATGTGCATCTTCTCCTACCTTGCTTACTGCAAATTTTCTCGCTCGTTCCATCCACTTTGCATAATTGGTAGAAATGTGATGGAAAAAAGCAATCTTTCCCATTGCTTCCTGCTCAAGAGACTCAAAGTCAAAGTACCCCTGCCACGTTAAAGTAAAAAAAATTAATTGATCAATATGCAGTAAATTGGAATTTTGGATTTATGGCTGACTCAAGCTAAGAGGAGAAGAAAACCAAGAAATTTACTCAAAGAAGTTAGCATTATTTGCTTATGCTATATAATCAAGGGGGCGAGTTTCTAATCAAGATTGTTGGGCTCTCCCCTGGAACAGCAGAAGAATAGGCTACAATTAGATTGATGAAAAGCATAAGAGATAAGAGGAACCTACAAAAAACTAGCTGAACTAGAGAAAAAATTCTGACAAGCCAAGAAAATGTTATGCATTTGGTAATATCTAAGTAGACACAAGAGAAAAGGTTTTAGACCAGTTGAAGCCAAAGAAATGATGCTCACAAATGATTGAAACAATAAAATCAGGCCATTCTTAGACTTATGGCCAAAATTATGGTGGCAGATTTTGGTATGCATCTTGCTCTATCTGTGACACCTCTTCATTGTGTAAGACTTAAGACGAAAATTCAAAGGATTAAAAGGGAGGAAATAAACATCGTTATAGCTTTTAATCAATCATCGTATACTTGACAGGAGCATGTACATAACTAGTATCAAGAAACATGTTTGTGGTAAAGAGAATATGAAGATGTATATTTACCCGCAGCTGCTGCCACACTTGCAGTCAGAGCCACAGTTGCAGTTTCCTCCACAGTTCGACATCTTCTTCGAATGAAAAAGTAAGAGAATGATTGCCAAGAGGTGATATTATAGCTATGCAATCCAAGGTACCAAAAAAATGCACCAAACTTTTATTCAAGTTGACATGGCATAGCCAGCGTTACACGTCACAAAGATCGATCAACTCTATGATACTTGGTTTGCTTTATTTTAATTTCTACTTTGTGGAACATCCTGGCACGTTTTGTTTTCGTGCGTATATGATAGCAATATCCATTTGAAGACAAACAATTCGAGTCATAAACATCCAAAACTACCGGCATCTTTACACCTCTTCATTGTGTTTGAGTCAATTTCGATGCTGCAGTCCGTGACAATAGGACGATTCAAGCAGTGACTATTTGTGACAACGAGGGAAAAGTAATTGCGGCCCAAACACTAGAGAGTGCCAAACACAAGGTGCATCAAATATTCAACAACATAAATGTTTTTTTGAAAAAAACTAGGCACTGAATTAGCACAATGCAGGACAAGTAATCTGAATATGGAAATGGAGATAGAGAGCCCAATGCAGCACAACACAGCACAATGCAGGACAAGTAATTTGGATTTAATCCGTAAACAGGCTCTGAAAACATGCAAAAGGAGATTAAGATCGAGACAAGAACGAAGATTCAGGTTTTCGCTTCAAACTGGATGCATTTTTTGCCTAGTTACTAATGAAATTTAATGCATAAGCAAGCTCTGAAAACATGAAGTTTAAAGCATAAGCTTACCAAAAATTTTTGCCAAAGCATCTCTTTCATTTTAGGGTACTTCTTCCAGCTTGACCACACCACAAAAGGGAAATTCATATTTGCCCTAAAGATAGCTCCTACGGTACTCCGCGCCTCGTCCTCAATGAAGCTAATACATAAAAAATAAAGAGTGTTACAATAAAGTGGAATGGAAACAATGATATTGTACAACTAGTACATAAGCACTACATGTTACATTTTCTTATGAACATGGATTCTCTTTTTGGAGCCTAGTGGAAGCTTTCTTATGATTCCTTGTGTTGCACCCCTAGTACGAAGAGAAGCTGCAAAAAAGCATATCAGGAAAACACATGAAAACTGCAATGTACTTTAATTATTCAAACAAAAAATAACTATCACCCATTCTTCCATTTAGAGTACCATCGGTTGAAGCTACTGACGATTCCACCTCAACAGGCTGCTCTGAAGACGAGTTACTTCCACTGTGACCTCCACGAGCTGGAGCAGATACAACACGACTACGACCTCGAGCAGCACAAGAGCGTTGCATAACTGCAAAAGATACTATATAACAATAATTGTTTATGTAAAGAAAACTAAATATGGCAATACATAATATTTCACTACAATAGTCGGTAGAAATGATATATCTTTCAAGACAAAGTGAAAGATTATCAACGATACAAATTAATGCCAAATCCAAACACCAAATCAGTTGATAATAAAAACAAAAAATCAAGTATTAATCGTTATCGCTACTAGACAAGTCTACTTCTTCATCGCCGTCTTCTTCTTCTTCACCACTATCATCAGCCTCGTCCCCGTCCCCATCCTCATCCTCATCCTCGTTGTCCTTGTCTTGATCTTCATAAAATTCCACATTTTCAGCATTCCTGTGATTGTCTATGATTGCTACAGCTCGAAGGTCATCAACATCAACTTCCTCTCCCATTTGGTCTTTCGAAAAATCTATTATTTGAAGAGGTATGTCATCTGTGTCATCGTCAACTAGAATAGGTACAACAACAGGAGTAACGTCCTTTTGATAAGTCTCAAGCACATCTTCTTGGTAGTTGCCAACTGTTAATCTTTTGGTCTTGATAACTGTATACCAATTAGAATTCTTTTTCGATACACTTTCTGCATAAAACACCTGTGAAGCTTGATTAGCAAACACAAAAGGTTCATTTGATCCTAGTCTTGATTTGAGATTGACGTCTACTATCCCATAGCGACTAACACGCACTCCAGCTCTAGATGTGATATCAAACCAATGACATTTGAACATTGCTAGTTGATTTCTACTACCCATATAATCTAACTCAACAACCTCATCCAATTGCCCATAGAAGTCAAGGCAATTGTCATTATAACAATCGCCATTGACTAAAACTCCACTATTTTGAGTTTGCTTAATCAAGTCAATATCTACCGTGTTAAACCTAAAGCCATTCAGGATGTAACCTTTGTAGCATCTAACCAATCTACTAGGGCCACAAGCAAGTTCTTTGAAACGAATATCCACCGCTTGATCAACCTTATCAACCTATTGCAACAATGTCCAATAGAATAGTATTATGTTAGTCATATAACGGTAGTAATTAGACAACTATGATCTACTTTTTGAACTTACACGTTGCTTGAACCACGCAATGAACTCGTTGTTACGCAACTCTTCAAGTTCTTTATTAGAGATTGTAGGATTGGCAAGTCATGCTTCGTTATCGAATTCACTGTAAATAAGCTAAGTATGTTATCCTATTAAGTAACATAAAAAAAACAAGCCAATATGCATAACTACTTACTCGATAAAAGAGATGACCTCGTTACAATTGAGAAGGACGTATAACGATGCGGCATCATATTCCTCATCACTTAACCATGTGTGAATATGGATAAACGTCCTTCCGAATCTGTGTGAACAGCATCCTCATTTCTATATAATCGGTTTATCCTTGTTTCAACTCCAGACTCAAAATAAAGAGAAGAGAAGTTCACAAGTTCCTCTATTATGTAGGCCTCTGTAATTGAACCTTCTACTCGAGCTTTATTGCGAACCTTTTTCTTTAATCCAAACATAAACCTAAAGGATACCGAATGACTTTTAAATCAAAGTATATTAAAAAAATTTAAGGTATCCGAGAGTAGATCGCATAAATATTACCTCTCGAATGGATACATCCATCGACACTGCACTGGTCCACCAACCCTAGCTTCGTAGGCCAAGTGAACTGGTAAATGCTCCATTGAACCAAAAAAGGACGGAGGAAAGATCTTTTTAAGCTTGCATATTGTTTCTATGATACTTGTCTCGAGAATCTTCATGTTAGTCTCCCGAAGTGCTACTGAACAAAGATCCCGAAAGAAATGACAAAGTTCCGTCAAGGCATCCATTACTGCCTTAGGCAAAAAGTCACGAAAGGCAATAGGAACGAGCCTTTGCATGAACACGTGACAGGCATGACTCTTTATCCCATAAAATTTACACTCTGAAAGGTTACAACAACGGGATATGTTTGTCGCATAACCATCTGGGAGTTTCAACTTTTTAACCCACTCACACACTTGTTGTATTTGCTTCTTGTCCAAGGTATAAGATGCTTTTGGCAATATCGTCTTACCATTGATCATTTTTGGATGTAATTCCGGCCTTATACCCATTTTTTGCAGATCCTTTCTTGCCTTTAAATGATCTTTAGATTTACCCTTTACATTCATCACGGTGTTGAATATATTGTCAAAGACGTTTTTCTCAATGTGCATGACATCTAAAGTATGGCGAACTAGGAGTGTCTTCCAATAAGGTAATTCCCAAAAGATACTTCGTTTCCTCCAATTATGTGTCTTTCCGAAGCCAGGAATCTTTTGATTAGCAAAACCTTTACCAAAAGGTATAACATAAAGCTTATTCACGTCCTCCCACACTTCATCGCCAGACAAACGATTTTTCTTTATCATACCGCACTCAACCGTTTTGTCAAACTTGTCCTTCTGTTTTCGAAAGGAATGATTCTCTGGCAACATTTTTCTATGACACCCAAAAAATGAGACCTTACCTCCATATTTCAATGTGAAACCCGGGTTCATGTCCATACAACAAGGGCATGCCATGCTAACTTGCCATGTGTGCTCCACCCTGCAAATATTCCGTATGTAGGAAAGTCATTAACAGTCCACATCACTGCAGCCCGCATTTGGAAATTCTATTTTTGAGAGACATCGAAAATGGAAACTCCAGTATCCCAAAGCATTTTGAGCTCGTCAATCAATGGCCTTAAATAAACATCTATGTCCCTCCCAGGGCTCTTCGGACCCGGAATAACAAGTGACAGAAACATTTAAGGTTGTTTCATGCACATGTTGGGAGGGAGATTATAGGGGACAACAATTACGGGCCATGTGGAGTAGGGGGCGCTAGAGTGACCAAATGCATTGAAACCATCAGTCGCTAACCCTAATCTAACATTTCAAACTTCTTGGGCAAAGTCTGGGTGTTTCAGATCAAAGTCCTTCCATGCCTCTTCGTCAGAGGGGTGTCTCATCACACCGACTTCTTTGGGACGAGTGTTATAGTATGTCATATGTTCAGCTGTCTTTGTTGAATAATACAGTCTCTGAAGCCTCGGTGTTATTGGAAAGCATCTCAATGTCATCCAAGCCACATTCTTCTTACTCCCCTTTCTTGATTTGTACCTCGAATGATCACAAATCGGACACTTCAACTTATCCTTATTTTCCTTCCAGAATAACACACAGTCATTGTTACATGCATCTATCTTTTCATAACCCAACCCGAGTTTCATCACCATTTTCTTTGTATCATAGTACGAACCTGGCAACTTCTCACTATCTGGTAGTAGCTCTTTAATAAGCATTAAAAAACCATCAAATCCACTATCACTTAGCCCATGCTCTGACTTCGACTGTAACAGCCGTGTCACGGCAGACAACCTGGTGTGCTTCTTTGCACCATCCCATAATGGCTCGTCGGTGTCCCTTAACAACTCATAAAACTTCTGAGCTTTCAAGTTAGGCTCTTCTGCAAGATCAATGTCAAGATCGTCATGGTTGTCATCTATGTCAAACTCTGCACGCCCAGCGTCTATTACTATATTTCGATATTGTGAAGCATTATCTTGCCCAAACCCGGAGGATGAAAAATCAATTGATTCCCCGTGTTGAGTCCATGTTGTGTAGTTACGCATAAAACCTTTGCGAAAAAGATGCAATTTTACCTCATCACCCTCTCTCCAATGCAATAACTTACAATCCCTACACGGGCACTTTATCCTTTGATTATCTACAAATGCTTCGTTCTTAAAGGCAAATTCAAGAAATACTCTCACTCCTTCTCGAAACTCATCACTTTGCCCCCTACGATCATCCAATCTTTTCTTCATCCAACTACAATCAACTAACATCCTTAAAACTACCGGGGTTGGTCTTAGAGTGCAAAAGAAAGATTAGAAAAAATACACAACGCAAAGCATTTTTCCCAAGGCAAAGTTCAAGCCACGAAGAGCATATGCCTAATCAGAGTGCCAGTGGCATCAAAAGTTCTCAGTAGTTTGTGCAGAAGATCAATTTTCACAAAAAAAAATAGCGGGAAACCAGTCTTCCACTCAGAATAACCGCATAACATTGAACATGCATACAAAGTTGTCTTACGTGATCATACTCATTTAACTAAACTCACTAGAAACAGACCCAAATACTGAAATTCTTTTAATGCAGCTACAGCAGGGACACTAATGTGCAAAACTCATATCAGTTTAAAAGTAAAGGTTGAAGGTTGCTTTGAGGTTACATGAAGCTCTTTCACTTAACACTTAACTGGTTTTATTTCCATTAAAACTGGCAGAAATTTTAGTTAAAAAAATGTGTTCAGTCAAGTCAACTTTCATCAAAATATGTGTGGAAACACGCAGTGCCAAATGGCTAGTCTCAGCACTCTCGCGGTTTCCTAACTACGTGAATTCATAATAACACAAGCTATCAATCTATTTAACATATTGCAATGCACTACGTGGAACCAGTGAAACAATTTGTGAATGCGAGATTTTAGAAGAGGAAGAAACAGAAAGGGGACATGAGTGTGCTCTTTTGGTGACCATCAGAAGTATAACTTCTTAAATTGTTACCCAGAAATACCCAGAAGTATAACTTCTTAAATTGTTACAGCACAAGCTCTCAATCTATTTCTCAATGTATTCACCAACAATAAATTAACTACTACATTGCAATCACGTTTTATGACATCAGTGTCCTAATTAAATACAATTGCAGAGAGAGGAATTAAAACTAGAGAAAGAGTTGAGACGTGAAAGTGAGAGGAAGAGGAAAAAATTACCTGGCAAGGAGATAAGATTCAGAGGAAGATCGGAAGATTGAAGACCCAAACAATTGAAAGAAGAACCCTAATTTGATTATACCAAAAATCAAAGCCCTAGTTAGGGAGAAGAAGACGGTTCAGCCTTACAGAAATTCCATCAGTGAGTAAGAGGGCATCGCACAAACCTTCAGAATGGTAGGGATGGTGGTGCGCCGGTTGCCTCCACAACGGCGACGGGGGTGGGAGGGATGGTGGCGCGACGGGCGCGAAGGTTGCCGTTACAGCTTCTCTTTTGTTCTGTTCTATTCTTTTGGCCGAAACAGTTTATGTTTTTTCTTGGGTTTTTATGTTTATTATATATGTATATTGTTCTATTTTTCAATAATTAGTTAAAGCATATTTTTTGTTATAAAAAATTAAAATAACTAAATTAGCGATGGAAATCCTTCCGTCGATGCACTCCGTCACTAAATTCCGTCGCTAAATTATTTGCGACGGAAAATTCCGTCGCCCATTTTTGCTTCCCGCACATTTTTTCCCTCCAACATTTTCGGAGGCAACATAGTGACAGAATCTATTCCATCGCCCAATTCCATCGGTATAGGTGACTTTTAGCGATGGAATGCAGTCCATCTCTAAATTCCGTCGCTAATAAGCATTTTTCTTGTAGTGTAAAGCCTAATTAATCTAAGTACATCCAAACTACTCAAAGTACATCCAAATTAGCCTAATAAAGCCTATGTACATACAAATTACTCGCGATATTGCTCCACCCCCACCTCCATCACACCCTACTGACTCATTGTCCCACCAGCCATCGCCCGCAACCTCAGTGACCGGCCACCACATTGCCGGCCAACGGCCAGTCGCCCCCCACTTGTACGTATTATTTTAATGATATGTTAGAATTTAACATTTTTCAGTAGAAATTATTTTTGTTACATGTTAGAATTATTGTGATTTTTTTTTGTGAAAGGTCATTTATTCCATTAAATGCAATACTTACATGTCCATGTATATGTAGTTCCACACAATACATTAAACCCTCAATTAATCTGTAGTATCCCTGTTTCATCAATCCCCCATGCCCTGCATAGTGCTATATTCTTGGCATTTGCTGTGACTTGTTGAATTATTCTGATTATAGTTAATTAGAATTATTATTTTTTTGTTATTATGTGTCGAAGTGTTCTTTCTGATTTCTAGCATTGTTGTAATGTGAAGCTTTAGAAGTTGATGTCTTAGCCCCTTTGATTGGTATTTAGGAATCACATGGAAATTGAATCCCTCCACGAGGGGCAACCGTAAAAAAATAATTCTGATTAACCACTGATTAACCCCTAAAACATCCTTATGTAACCCTAATTAACTATAAATAACCCTGATTCACCCTAATTAAACCTAGTTAACCTTGATTAACCCCCATCAATTCTAATTAAACCTGATTAACTGTAATTAACTCCAATTCACCCTAATTAAACCTAATTAACTATTATTAAACTTAAATAATCTTGATTAAACATAATTAACCCCGATTAACCCTGATTAGCCCTGACTAAACCTCAATTAATCTCGATTAGCCCCTAACACATTCCTAGGCAACCCTAATTAACCCTAACTAAACTGTAATTAAACCCTATTAATATATTCCTAATTATCCTAAATACAATTTAACCCTAACTATATACTTAAAACCTGGACTCAATCATAGGTGGGACAATAATAACTCTGCAAATGAACTCAACAAATCTTAAAGTGACTCAATCCTAGTTAGCCATAATTAACACATTAACTCTAATTAACCTTAATTAGGTATTAAGTCTAATTAAACCTTATTAACCCTATTTAGGTCGAATTAGTCCTTATTAGCATTAACCTATTTAGCTCGAATTAGCCTTATTAGCCCTAATCGGCCCTAATTAAAATTGATTAACCCTAATTAACCTTAATTTACCGTTAATTTAATCTCTAATCAGTCCTAATTACCGCTAATTAACCTAATTAAATCTTGATTGTCTTGATAAATCGTAGACAAACCCTAATTAAACCCAATTAGGGTAATAAACTGTAACATGTTCTAATTAGGCTCAACTAGCCCTAAATGCAATTTATTGTAAGCAACCCTAAATAGCTCAAATTGCCCCTAATTAATACATTAACTCGGCATTTCCACCTTAATTAGTTATTACCTATTTAGGTTCGGTAAAAAAAATTTGGTTATAGTGAACTTGAGCAGATAACTTAAATCATTATTCCTAAATCCTTTAGTATCTAACGATCCACCAAATCGGGATTCTGAAGTAAACCTCGTGCTTTTTGTTGGTAAGTTATGGACTCAAAAATTTCTCTTAACGTGTCATGTTGAACCATCTCGTCTAAGATCTTATCTTCAGAGACTTGAGATAACACTTTTGGCTAGCAATTCTTCATGTCTATAGACGAGAAGACTTTCTGAGACAAAAGGTTTTTCCCAGCCTGTCACAGACATTTCCTGACCTTCATTGTTCCTGAGATAATTATATGGTATATATATACAGTTTTCTTCTGACCAATCTTGTATGCCCGACATATGACTTGCCTTACAACTGATGGGTTTTAACCAATATCAAGCAAAACAATTGATCTCGATGCCCTTTTCAACTAATGGGTTTGTCTCTGAAAGTCTTCTCTTCTGCAGACATGGAGAGTTGCGAGCCAAAAGTGTTATTGGAAGTTCCGGAAGATAATATCTTAGACGAGATAGTTCAACATGACGAGTTAAGGAAATTTTTTGAGTCCATTAGTTACCAACCAAAAGCACTGGGCTTACTTGAGAATCCTGATTTGATGGGTTGTTATATATTAAAGGATTTAGGAATGATGATTTTCTCTGCTCAAGCTCACTATAACGAAATGATTTTGTAAGGACCCTAAATGGATAATAGCTAATTAAGGTGAATATGCCTAGTTAATGCGTTAATTAGTGGTAATTAGGGCAATTTGACCTATTTAGGGTTGATTACTGTTAATTACGTTTAACTAGACTCAATTAGTGTTATTCAGGAATTATTTGGGCTAATTCGGGCTACTTAGAGCTAGTTGAGACTAAGTAGAACATATTATAGTTAATTACCCTAATTAGGGTTTGTCTACGATTTATAAGGACATTCAGAGTTTAATTAGGTTAATCAATGGTGATTAGGGCTAATTAGAGATTAAATTAATGGTAAATTAAAGTTAATAAGGGTAATCGTAGTTAGTTGGGCCTATCAATTTCCTTTGGATAGGCCCAACTAACTACGATTAGGGCTAATTCAAGCTCACGATGCCTCCTATCTGCGTAACTCTTCTGTCGGCTCTGTACAGTCTTAAGTTTGCTCTTAATCACTAGGATCTTGTCTGTAGTGATTTGAACAAGTTTTGGGCCTATCAGTTTCCTTTCTCCAACCTCACTCCAACAAATTGGTGACTGACACCTTCTCCCATAAAGAGCCTCAAATGGTCCCATCTAGATGCTAGCATGATAACTATTATTGTAAGCAAATTCTATCAATGGTAAATGATCATCCCAATTACCTCAAAAATTCATAACACAAGCTCGCAGCATATCCTCTAATGTCTAGATACTTTGCTCTAATTGCATGCCCATTTGTGGATAGAAAGTCGTGCTAAGGTTTAGTCATGTACCCATGGCCTCTTGCAAACCACTCTAAAAGTGTGAGGTAAATCAAGGGTCTCTATCTGACAAAATAGCTAAGGGCATTCTGTGCAACCTAAGTATTTCTCGAATGTACAAGTTAGCAAGTACCTCAATTGAATCCTTGTTCCTTATGGCTAAAAAGTGAGCTGATTTTGGTTAACCGGTCAACTATCACCCATATTGCGTCGTGTCGCTTTGTAGTTGGCGGTAGTCCAATCACAAAATCTATTGTTATATGCTCTCACTTCCACTCCGGAATAGAAAGTGGTTGTAATTTTCCAATAGGTCTCTAATGTTCTGCTTTAATCCTCTAACAAACAAAACATTATCCACAAAGTCCACTACCTCTCTTTTCATGTTATTCCACCAATAAACATCCTAAAAATTTTGGTACATCTTGGTACTACCCAGGTGAACTGCAAAAGGTGAATTATGAGTCTATAAGAGAATCTCCTTCTTCAATTCCGGATCTAAAGGAACGCACCGTCTAGAACCCATACGAAGAATACCCTTATTATCCAATCTAAAATCTGTGTAACCACCTTCTTTAACTCAGTCACTAATCTTTACCAATTCAGGATCTGACGCTTGAGCCACCTTGACTCTTTCTATCAATGATAGTTGAACTTCTAAATGTGCTACATACCCACCAGAATGTGAAAATCTTACCTTGACTCCTAACTTATCCAATTCTACCAACAATTGAGGTTGTGTGATAAGTATAGCAGAAAGTCTTTTTGTACTCTTCCTACTTAGCATATTCGCTACGACATTAGTCGTACCTTGATGGTACAAAGTGGTGCAATCATAGTCCTTCAACATGTTCAAATATTATTGTGTGAATAAGTATTTCAAACTCTTATGGTCCGTATAAATTTCACAAGGTTCACCGTATAAATAATGACGCCAGATCCTCAATGCAAAAATCACAGCTGCTAGTTATAAGTCATGGGTAGGATAATTCAGCTCATGTTGTTTAAGTTGTTTGGTGGCAAAAGCAATTACCTTACCCCATTGCATAAGCATACAACCGAGACCTTGTAGTGATGCATCACTATAGATGACGAACCCTCCAGATTCAAATGGCAATGCTAAGACTGGTGCTGAAATCAAACACTTCTTCAGATTTTGAAAGCTCTTTTCACATTCATCTGTCCATAAAAGTTTAGAATATTTTTTGTCAACTGGGTCAATGGAATAGAAATGCGAGAAAAACCTTCAACAAACCTCCTATAATAACCTGCCAATCCCAAGAAGCTTCTAATCTCTATCGTAGAGGTTGGTCTCTTCCAATTCACATATGCTTCAATCTTAGCAAGATCCACGGATATCCCATCCTTAGTCACCACATGACCTAAGAAAGAAACCTGTTCCAACCAAAACTCACACTTATTGAACTTGGCGTAAAGTTTGTGCTCCCTCAAAATCTACAAAACTATAGTCAAATGTTTCTCATGTTCCTCCTCACTCTTGGAATAAACTAAGATATCGTCTATAAAGATAATCACAAACTGATCCAGGTACTTCTTAAACACCATGTTCATAAGGTCCATAAATGAGGCCGGAGCATTCATCAGACCAAAAGGCATGATTAAAAATTTGTAATGGCCATATCGTGTCCTAAAAACAGTCTTCGGTACATCCTCCTTCTTCACCTTAAGCTGATGCTAACCCAATTGAAGATCTATTTTTGAGAAGTGTCGTGCACCTTGAAGTTGATCAAATAGGTCGTTGATTCTAGGTAGTGGATATTTATTTCGAACTGTCAGGCGGTTTAACTCCCTATAATCGATACATAAACGCATGCTCCCATCCTTCTTTTTACCGAACAGTACTGGCGTATCCCATGGAGACACACTAGGACGAATCATACCTTTGTCTAAGAGTTCTTGTAATTGCTTGTTTAGTTCCTTAAGTTTCGTAGCAGCCAACCTGTAGGGCGCTTTGGAGATAGGTATTGCACCAGGATTTAAATCAATAGTAAACTCAATCTCTCTATCTGGCAGAAGACCCGACAAGTCTTTTGGAAACATTTCAAAAAATTCACGAGCCACAGGGACATCCTCAAGCCTAACTCCGGTTATGCGAGTGTCATGAATGTGAGCCAAATAACCTCTACAACCCTTCCTAAAAAGATGTTTGGCGCGTAGAGACAAAATCAAATTAGGTAGGGTACTGACCCTAGCCGTTGAATCTTAAATTCGGGCTTATTCAGAATAGAAAATAGAACTTCTTTGCTAAGCAGTCTATTCTGGCATGATTGTAAGACAACCAATCGATACCCAAAATCATATCGAAATCCTTCATATCTAGTGGAATTAATTCCACAGCCAATACTTTATCATCGACGATGATGGAGCACGAATTATAGACACACACGTGCACGTACGGGACAGACGTGTAAAGATTGTGTCGGGAATTCCCGATGGACAAATATGCAATGTTTTACAAAAGCATTGAAAAAGTGTCTAAAAACCTTTTTTGCAACACTTTTGATGTCATTGGTGCCACTCTTTAGTGTTGCCTAAACCCTTCTTTTTTTACAGTGCAATTATTGCTTCCAGTGGTCGGGATATCCTCAATCACATTTTGAATGGCAATGCTGTGTGCAAATGACTTTCTTGCACTGCTCAACATTGATCATGGTGGTGGTCCACAAGTGCCAACGCCAACTGCACGTCCCAATCCTGTCGATGAACTCTAAGTTGAGCCATAGCTCCTCAATGTTATCCTCAAAGGTTGATCCCTGAGTTCTCTCCACCTTTGACTTAATGGCATCTTGCGGAGAATGCAATGCATTTGTTTAGACAATTATGCAGTTAAGAATACTACTTAGGATGCTACAAAGGCCGATGAGCTACAAATTTTCCCAACATTTCCAAAAATGTTTTGTCAATGAGATAAGTAATTAATTATATATATATGACTTTATGCATTAAATCATTCCTATTTACTAGTTCACATTTGGCTTTAGGCATTCAATAATTATATGGTGTTAATATCATTTTAACTCACTCTGGTTTCTTATATACCTATTGCTTTGCTTTCATGTTCTTTTAGATGGTGGGTGTCCTCGTAAACTTCCAGCTTGGCTTGTGCTCTAGTCAACTTAAAAATTTTCAAATGATTCATATGCTCGAGGACATGTTGTGGCACGAAACCACCCCTACCAAACGCATATGACGACTAGCATGCACTCTTGCCTTTGCACTGATTTGATCAACCAATAATCATGTTTCTATTTACCCTCCATCAATGTCCAAATAGCAAGATTAGCCATCAAGGATGGTGAGCTTTCCCAAAATCCAAATCAACCCCTTCATTGCCACACACAAGCAGTACACATTCCCCCGCTGCATACAATAGCTAGTGATAATTTTATGTTATGTGCTTGAAGATTACAGTTTTATCCTCTGGCCAAGTTTAGAAACGTACAAGCATCCCACCATAATACACGTTACATAGTGAGAATTATTATGAACCTAATATATGGTTACTTATGTTTTAATAATCAAACATGTCTACTCAACTTACGAAAGCCTAGTCCACATTTACACCTTTAGAACTCCTATGTCCTTCTAAGTAGACCACATACACCAAGGTCCTTTAGTGCTCGATTCAACAATGCCCTTTATTGCCATCCTTACATTGTCATGGTTCATTCTTTAGAACTACATTGAAATTATCATTCAAGGCCACAACGCAATGATTTTTGACGAGCAATCACAAAAAAGAAAAAAAAAGATCAAGTGAATTAGCATAAAACATGTCATTGCCAATCTCCACTATTTCCTTTGGTTCACCTACTAGATACAACACCCTGTATGTCACCCCTCAACCACGGTGAGGAGCTGCAAATATGATTGGCAATTATGCAATATAGATAAACAAACAAACTACAAGGTAAGAGTTGTAACTAAATTATAGTTGTACCACTTGTATATGCAGAAGCTACTGATGACTCCTCATGTTGCGTGATGCTAAGGCTATCTCTTTTAAAGGGATACTCAATGCTTGAGTGAGATCCAACATTGGTGCCGATGCAGCTCAAAATCGTGCTCAACCCGAGAAGCTAGTGGAGTGCATAGTGACTATAAGACTAAAGTTGAGATAAGAACATGATACATTTTATGCGTATCCATATGTGAGCTTCAACTTGTAGAACCACTTGTGGAACCACTGACATACATGCTATACCTAGCCCTTATCTAATGAGTAAGACACTGTAGGAAGTACAATTGTCCCATGATCAATCTCGAACGCAATTAAGTATGTGCGCCCCATTCTTTGCATATCATTCATTGCCTTCGGGTGAGCTTTTGCCTTTGACATTCATAACTGTGTTAAATACATTATCAAAGACATTGGTTGTATGTTTTTCCATAACTTTAGAAGTTTTTAATCTACATAACCTTTCTCAAAAGGTAGTTTATTCTCAAGCGCATCTACATATTCCAACAACTCATCCCTAAGTAGACGGTCTCAGATCACAACATGACACTCGTCTATTTTACCAAACTTGTCTTTTTTGCTTTTGAAAAGGATGACTATTTCAATGGCATCTAAAAAAAAGAGGGCTTGCCTCCATACTGCAAGGTGAACCCCTCGTTTAAGTCCATACAACATTGGACTAGCTAGGAAGGTATTTATGGTCCATATCACAATAGTCCTCGTTTGAAAGTTTTTCTTAAGAGATGCATCAAAGGTAGAGCACGATAATACCACAACATCTTAAGCTCATCAACCAACGGTCTCAAATACACATCTATATCCCATTTATGTCAGATTTATCATCAAAGTTTGAACTCACACCATTTGGACTTGAAGGTTTACAAAGGCGCACAAAGTTCACGACATATTGGTGGGCAAGAAGTTTGAAGGTTTGTGGGGGGCTTAATGAGGTTTCGAACTTCACAAACTTTTGAACTCGCACATATGGAATCGAAGGACTACTTCGTAAGCTGATGGGCTAGACGAGGTTTCAAACCTTTTAAGTTGGAAATCATTTGAACTTTATTTTAGAGTTTAAAGCGCAAACCAAAAGGAAGAATATTGTCACATGGTTGTATTATCTCTCTTAAGGATATGCCAAACGAAGGACTTATCCAGAGGACCAAACTGATAAGCCTAAAGTAATTCCTAGATGAAGCCACAATAAAAAGAAAAGTAAAATCCTACGTAAAGGATATAAGAGTTCGAGGTTGAGAATGTCACTTGTAGAGAGAAAAGAAAGAGATACGGATAGGAAATAGAAATAACGAAACCTTCAAGCACTATTGCTTACATGTATAGGGTCCAACCACCACTTGGTGGAAAACTTTTTGACTGAGGGAATGAGTTTCGTATAATTTTGTTTTGATTGCTGGTACTGTTGGTTTCCTCCGATCTTGAGTTTATCTAGAATCGGAAGTTTTTGTCATCATTTTGTTTGATGATGTAATTAACTATTTGACAGGTGGTAGATCGAGAAATAAGTTCCGCACAACTAAAAAAAAAAGCCAACATCAGCACTAAAAGTCATTGCCGATGAATGTTTGTTCACGCCCAACTTTTAATCGACTCTCTGCTCTTATATTTGTCAGAGTTCGTGCTAACATCCATACTCCTGCTCATTACTTGCAGTTTCTCCATAACACTGAACAAATACTCAACAACTGATTCTGGGAGAGAGCAGAGATCACAACTATGTTCTCATATACATAATTTTTGTGGTATTCAAAGTCACCTGCTTATGATCCAAAAGTTTATTTCTTATGATTTGTATCACATGAATATCATTCTGGTAATTGACCACATATCACACACATGAATGCATGAATTCAAACGGCAAACGCAATGTGTCAAGTGGGAAAACTGTAGGTAGTAATGTACTAAAATCATGTGAATGCATGCATTTTGCAGCCACCATATATAATTAGTTTTGGCAAGCTCAGAAAAGGCAAACATGAGAAGAAGGTTATGGCACATAGGAGATGCTGCCTAAAGATATAATGGCCCATGGCCATTAGGTTAGCAGGTGAATATGAGGTCCGCGAATGTCGACAAGTACGGACATGTCAAATTGGTTCAAGTGATTGGACAAACCAATTTCTAAGGGGACAGTCCCACCTGAGCTTAGAGATAAATGGGTCCGTATTTGGCAATATGATTGATTTCTTAACAGTATAGGGTAGGTCTTGCTTCAGTCTTTGTTAGCAAGTTTATATGCCCATCTTTTCAAAAACCAATCTTGAAACTGTAGTTAGTCACATCAGCAACAAACTTCGAAGGGATATTTGACGGGAAAATCATTCTTGAAAGGACCAAGTAATGTAAAAAAGAAAATAATACCTCAGAACACGGACGAAAATCATACACGAAGTTTCAGAAGGATTTGAGAAAACAATCTTCCCTAAGAAAAATATCTATGACTAGAGTAAAGAGAGACCACACTTTCTACATTAATGTACTGAAGGAAATGTATATTTCACACTCTTACTTGTGGTAAAAAGAATGATTTGTCGTGCATGAATTTTTATCAATTGATTAGCATGTGAAACACCATAATATGGTTATGAAAATGATTTTCTTTAATTAAATGATGTACCATTGCGAAACTAAAATTTATCGTCTTCAGTTTATAAGGAAGTTCAGCGGTGTCATACTTCATTTTGAGCAACTGTGAGTCACTTTACGCTATCCCATTATATTTTTTCTCTCTTTTGGTTCGATGGTGATGGGGGATATTACAAGAGTTAAGTTTCTTTTTAACTTTGTGGCGGGGTGATTCGAAAGATACAAATTTTATCTATCTAGCCGACCCGTCGTCATTTTGTTCATTTTTCTTCCGAAAACGTTTCTTATTATCAATCATATTTCTAATATAAAAAAACTATCTCCTTCTAGTAAAATATTGTTCTTAGGGTTAAGCTTAGCCGTTAAAAGATTATACAATTAAAAAATGCTATCAAAGATATTTTAGTAATCAAAGACAGAATTTAATAATAATAAAAAGGATCTAGATACACCTTATTACATCATTACGAAACAGACTTGCCAACTATGAAAGAACAATTTTTTGCTCCCAAGGGTACAACCCAACCGAGTGACAAAAGATTGTCTCTAAAATAGTTTTGACATTTCTTTAGCCCTTTAGTGTTGTTGCTTACTTTGTAATTGTTGCTTAAACATTCTAGAAAAAACATATACTTTAAGCGACAAATATAGTCCCTGGAAGGGGGTTGCAGGAAGTATAAAAAAGATTCCTAATGATATGAGATTTCGTATATATATCTATTCTTAGTTGTTTAGAGACAATAAAAAAAAATTATGCATCCAAAATGGAGTAGCCGAGCAAATGTTTTGTTCTTTAAACAAAATGTAACATTTCTTTTCCTTCCTTTTTTGGACCAATATAGATGAGTAATTTTTGTACGACCCTAGATCATCAGTCCAGACCATTTAATATCCTTGAAGTAGGCAAGATTGATGCAATGAATGGAGGAGCTAAGTAAGGAGGTTGTCTACGCAATGCATTGGCCTAAGCTAGGCTGATGCATCTAATTACATCAAGCATGACATGTCATCAGTTGGCGAGAATCGGCCCGAGAACAAATCTCCATTTAAGGCCGATTCCTCCTAGCTCAAGTGGAAAAGGTTGGTGATTGTTGAATTGTACCGTTATATCAATGACTATAACGACTAAACGACGCGTGGCAAGTTCAGAGTATGGAAAAGACACATGGCTCCCTCATACAGAGCCTAAAGATGTCACTATGCTACGTATCATAAAGGGAGGAGTTATGAAAAGTGTGTCAAGAACTAGATGAAAACTTAGTCAAACAGGTAAAATGAGGTCGTCTTAAGTCCCAACACTTAGCTCCTTATTAGATCGTCTGGGAAACTTGGCATTCACGAGGCAACAAAGAAGCATGCCTAAAAAATGTGGCAGCTTCCAATTCGATCACCCAAAGGCCAAATGATTACAACTCAATTATAAAAGCCATAAATATTATCTTAATTATTCCTCTCCAGCACTAAGCACAAACTATGACATTGTTCACATTATCCCACCTTTTTTTTTTACTTTAGTAAAAATATATATATCTTAGGTTAGTCTATAACCATCAAACCAACTGTCTGTTTCATCAAAACGGTCACCAAGTGCTTTCGAACTTTGAACGAGATGCTTTGTATTTTCAATTTTATCATTTCTATAAAGTCATTCATTTGCAAGCACTATGTATAAATGCAAGCTGCCTTCATTAATTATATCGTTATGCTTATTTTTAGCTAGGAGTAGCGGTAACATAAATAGTATCGAAAAAGTTCCAAAGCATGAGGCCAAAAGAACTCTAAGGATATTCCCAAATACTCACAAATCGTTTGAAAGAAGTCATATTAGGGTCTTTACCCACAAACTCCAGACCATAACATATTTGGAAATGTGTCACCAAGACTTGGCACGCCTGCGTACGTCACAATTCTTTCATGTTTTGCACCCGTGCACACGTTTGAACTATTTCAAGAGCTAACACTTTTTGACATGCCGAATGGGACACATTCATGCTACTTTTCTACAGAAATGGTTGTTATTAGGAGAAATCTTACTGAGAAGCCTGTCAAACCATAAACAAAAATACTGACATGGCCAACACCTCTAACTCAAAGGATCTTGTAAGAATTGAAGAAGTGGGGAAAGATCAATTGAATTTGTTTGAAGATCAAGGCAGAACCTCGCTGGGAAAGAAGTTCTAGGTGATGAACATGTCCTACAGACGATAAGCCTGCTACGGAATATCCAAAGAAGTATGTCAGAGAGCATATCCATGTTTAGAGATTTTCTAAACAAGGCAAAAGGAAGTTACCAGGAACGACTAGAGACCAATCAAAGTAGACCTTAATCAATCTACCGCTCCTATAGCCAGCACCAGTGAGCCAACATCTGGCCTAGGCACAAACATTACCAATAAGAAGGACTTGCCCTGAAGAATCTACTGAGTCAAGTGTGCATCTGCATACTTGACGGGGGCCAAAACATGATATTCGTCTCATTCAATCCTAGAGGTCAATAAAGGATTGCCCATATCAATACCCAGGTGGTTTCGGGTGTTTTAGTTATTATTTTTTGAGATATTTGTTGTAAGAATTATTCGGCCAAGTTGGACTAAAGAACGTTTACTTCGTACTGAAGTAGCAAAACCAAGTTAACCAAGGGCAGTATTGACTATCAATGGGAAAAAGTAAGGCTGGGTAGCTTTCAGTGTGGGGTCACGGTTCGTTTGAACAGCCTAAGACCCAGAGTTGTCATCCACCAGGACATGAATCTTTGCCTCCAAAGAATAGAAAGATATGGAGAGATACTTTGAATATGTTTCATTGTTGAAACATGCTTTAGCCTTAACCTCTAATAATGATGTTGTGAGACCACCGTAGCTTTAAAATTAATGGCCCAATGAATGACCAACAAGAGAGTGATCTCTAAATGGGTATCAAGGGAAAGTTCTTCTTGTTCACTAGAAAACATGGTGAAGAGGGAAGCGAAAGAGTAAAGGGTTTTAGAAGTCAGTAAGTTGCAGAAGAGATAGGAAGAAGGCAAGTCTGCTGGCATTTTAGGATTGAACATAATTCAAGAAAAGGGATAGAGAAGGTCAATAACCTTTTCATAATGAGTAAGAACAGCAATAGGAGGTAATGATGAGTTTGGACTCTAAAAGTCATCGAACCGTTAGAGTGCACAAAAGTTAAAAATAAAAAAGCATTAAGATAAGCGCACGACGGTGGTAGCGTTTGCATGCATTTATGGCCAGCTTGACTGATGGAGGGAGAGTCTGACGTGGCACGTAAAACTGTTAAAATAGCATGATGAAATCACATACTAATTTTGGGCGCACAAGGCCAACTCACGTAAAGGCATCGAGCACGCCACCTCATCGATAGGTGAGCAATCGGTCTACCAATAAGTCCCTGCTTATAAGCGTTTTGTCCTAGCGCAAAGGGGTCGTTGGTGATCGTCAAATCACACTATCTCATCAAAGACTATATTATGTAAACATCATCCGTAAGTTCTGAACATGGAAAAGACAGATGGCTCTCTCGCATAAGTAAGGACTAAAGCTTTTACCGTAAAGAGAGAGGGATAATGAAAAACATGTGGGGACGGATGAAGAAATTCAATAAGGTAATATGAGGTCATCTCCGGTCCCAACACATGGCAATGCCTAATTATCTCAAGGGAGCTTGGTGTCACGGACTGAACTTTTTCGCTACGTCGAACCGTGCGGCACTTAGCGGACAAGCCTCTTTGCTCGTGCTAAGTCAGCCTTCCACTCGGCCTGGGCGATGCTAGAAGCAAAAGAACCAAGAGGAACACAAGAGAGAGTTTGGGAGAATGCATGCTTGTATTGCTTGTGTACAAGAATACTTGTGTGTTTTGGCCAAGTGAGGTCTCGATTATTTATACTAGTCCACCTCTCGATGGACGGTGGAGATACATTCCATCCTACAAATCATATTCCTCTTCTCTAGCTATTTACAAGATTCTCTACCATTCTAGAATCCTCTCTAGATCTGTCTTTTATGTACAATAAGAATATAAAATATTCTGGAGACCTTGTCCATTCATCGCATCGTAAGCGTCCATTAGACGCCTGCATGGCGTTACCTCTAAAGTTGGCCTCCATAATTAAAATTACGGGACATTCTCCCCCACCTAATCTCGCGACGCCCTCGTTGCAATCTCCTCGCTATATCGGTCTACAATGTCTTGGAACTGCCAAAGATCTGTCACTCGTTCCTATGTAGCTTCCCTCTCCGGCAATCCCTTCCATTTCACCAAGTACTGCCGCGTTGGTTGAACTCCTCGTCTTCGTTCGATAGAGTATTAGAAAATCCATTCCCGCCCCGATCCACCCCGACCTCTATAATTTTGAATTTTATCTCCAAAGTTAGTATAGGATTCTTCTCAATGCAGTTTGCATTATTGCAGTATTATCTTTCCATAGTTATTATGAGAGGATCATGCATTAGCAATATTTCAGCAAGGCCTTGAGGTTTTGCACCCAACAGAGGACATAAATATGTTTTAGGTTTTACACCCAAATGAGAACTATACGCAGCTAGAACCTAAGAGAAATGATAACTACAATAACTTGGTTTTTCACTTTTTCTCATTTCAGCAAGGCCTTGAAGCAATTCCACCCGTAAATCTTCTAACTAGTGCTGTAAACATAAAATCCAAGAAATAATAAAACTAAAGAAATTATCAAATTGCAAATCTATCAGATCTGCAAGTCTATCAAAACTACAAATAAGAAGCCAGCCCATTGCTTTGATTTTTTGGTATGGGATCATATCTAAACAAAAGAAACTTGCAAAAATTGCAAATCTATGTGATCTACAAAATTTCAAAACTGCAAATCTTCACACTAAGAACATAACCCATTGCTTTGACTCTCTTGTATGGGATCGTAACATCAACATTTGGTGCTTTCGATTCGGTGCATCACAGTCGAGACACTTGGCGAGCAGATCCCTCCACGAGCAGAGCTGCAACTGAAGGTATAACGGTGGACGGTGTTTGGTTGAGAGGTGGTCCACGGAGGAAAAGATAGGCGGTGGGAGAATTGGCCAAGGCTGACGGCACCGCAAAAGTGACTGTCCGGTGGAGACGGAGAGTGGCCGTGCGTCGATCGTCGTGCGGTACTGCGGTGGTCCGTGGGCGTGAAGACTGGAGAGGCAGAGAGCCAGCCGAGAGTAGAGAGCCGTGAGAGTGAGAAGGCAGTAGGCACAGTTGCACGGATTAGGGATTTTAGGGTTTGCAAGAAAAAAAAACAAGGAACATATATATATATATATATATATATATATATATATATATATATATATATGGTATCCTATTGACGGCTAAGATCAACTATAGAATTAGGGTACGGCTAAGATTAACTAAAGAACTAGGGTACACCGGGATGTGGCGGGTCGGATCACGGGGCGGGTATAAGGGTATATCATACCCGACCCTAACTCGTTGCTGGTTTTTTAAAAAAATACCATACCCGCCCCATGCCCCGGTCAAAGTCAAAATAACCCGCCCCTATCAGGGCGGGGTGGGGCGGATATCCACGGGTACGGATTTTTTTGCCATTCCTTCCTGAAACAACTCTTCATTAACAATAATTAGCCATAACATAACCTAATTAACACTAATTAGGACTAATCAACACTACTCGACACAATTAAACCCTAATTAGAACTAAATAACCCTAATTAGTCCTAATCAACCCTCGTTAGTTGTAATTATCCGAAACAACTCCTCATTAACAATAATTAGCACTAACATAACCCAATTAAGCCTAATTAGCCCTAATTAGGACTAATCAACACTGCTCTGCACAATTAAACCCTAATTAGGACTAAATAACCCTCATCAACCCTAATTAGTTATACTTATCCGAAACAACTCCTCATTAATAATAATTAGCCCTAACATAACCTAATTAAGCCTAATTAGCGCTAATTAGGACTAATCAGTACTACTCGGTACAATTAAACCCTAATTAGGACTAAATAACCCTAATTAGTCCTAATCAACCCTAATTAGTTATAATTATCCCAAGGTACTCCTCATTAACACTAATTAGCCTTAACATATCTTAATAAATCCTAATTAGATTAACTTTTTCCCATAACGCTAAACCCTAAACCTTGATACTCGTAATTAACCCTAATAACCCAGTTAGCCCTAATTAAATAGGCCTTGTATATCCCATAATCACTCCATATTGCCCAGAGATGGTTCAATTACTCGTTGTTTACAAACCCTGCCTTCTTTATATTAATTTTTATTTTGAGAAGTCCATTGGCAACGAGATGGTTCAACTCGTTGCCAACAAATTCTATTTAAAGTGGAATAGGTAACATATGCAACGAGTTGCCAACTCCATATCTTAATAAATCCAAATTAGAGTCCATTGTTCGTTTGCTTTAATGCGACACCTGTTATCATTGATATTCCACCTAACTTAATTCACTAAACTTTTAGGTTCATGTTTCATTTAAAGAAAAAAGTCCGCAATAAGGCTCGGGTTGAGAGCTCAATTGCGGAGGATCAGCAGGGTACCGCTGCCGGATACGTAAAATATAATTAGCGACGGATATTCCGTCGCTAATTAATAAATAAATCCGTCACAAAAAAGTGCGATATTAGACGACCGATTTGAAAATTTCATCACCAAACTTTTAGTAACAGGCTTTTATACGAGGGACTTTTAGCGACGGTATATCCGTCGCTAAAATATTTAGCGACGGATTTTTCTGTTGCTAAAAGCCTTTTTTCTTGTAGTGTCCACACGTATGTTCTAAAATCCAGTGTTATTTGCAAATATTATTATTTTCTATGTTGCCATAGCTTCTACATGATCTACATTTTTCACTCTGCAAATTTCTTCGACATACAAGTAGTAATTATCCTGGCATGGTCTCATGCTACTACTTCTACTCCCATTGTAATGACGCACATCTTTTGAAATAAGTACTACCTCGTGCTATCTAGAATTGTGGTGGCGGCTCGATGTCTCACCCAATCGTGACATCTCGCGCTTATTAAAGAGTCAACATTGATTACTTTTCTGATTGACACCTAGTATTATAACTCATCGTCGTGCTTGTAACATGCTATATGTTCATTGTGATACGTCGTGCTTTGAGTCTCATCGTGCTTTGCTTAGTATTCCCGTGCTTGCTACGTGGCACAGCCATGTCCTGCCACCTCATACTTGTCTCTAGCTCCTGCTTCCTACAAAGTTATATACATAACCATTTGAATCTCTTTTGAAGTTATTCCAGGTCATCTTTAACTTCCATCTATGAGATAAAGAGATAGAGAGATAATTGATAGTTGGAAGAAGGAAGGAAGAAAGAGAGTGAGCAATGAAGTTTAGCCGTGATTTACATGCAAATGGAAAAAGATCATAAGAACTGATTTAGAGGAATTATTAATACGTTTTCTTATAGTTTAAGGTAAGGGGAATTCCGTTACACTATTCTTCTTTACCATGTGGTTATTTCTTAACGTTGTCATATATACTCCTCGACACTAATTCTATAATTCTTGTTTAGATCCTTGTCTTGATATTGAGAAAACATCATATTATGGAAGTACGTTGGTGTGACATGGCTAATTTATTTTTGATCGATGATAGTGCTTTAGTGATTTGTTTACATGTATGATATCTGAATGATTTTGATGCGGTTAAACTTTGGCACATCCTTATGAGGCAAGATGCCGAAGAGTTATCATTTAATATGTAAAATGAATATTAAATTGATTTACTAGTTGTTCAGGATACTAATTAAACCACGATTACATTGATCGTTTGACTATGAAATATTTTGTTCCTGAATTGATTAACATGCTTTATTCTTATCCAGTAGTGCTGTGATTATTTGACTTACGGGCCGTCCAACTCAACCCCTATTATTTACCACTTTAGTGCTGACGACTAGATGGGTTAGCTAATGCAAGTGAGGATATGAGTGAGACCTGCACTCCGGACTTTAGAGGTGCTTGTAACTAATTTTCAGGTCATATAATCTGATTGCAATAGTGATGTAATTATGTTAAGGGTATAGAATGATATTATTAGTGACTTTGATCTCCACATCATTGACCTCCAACAACCCAGTGTTTCTATAGTTGAGGGCTACCTTGTCAAACTAGTGTCCAATTAGGTTCTTTTTAATACCATTGTATCTTAAATTTGGAATTTTTTACTTTTGATTGACTTGAAAATCTGCTTGCATGACATAATGAAGTAGATCATGTAAGCAAACGGTTGGTTCTCCAATTATAATCTCATAAAGGTTTTATCAAGAGCTTCTTCGATAAGTTGCCTAAAGTGTAATTTTGTAATTCTTTTGCTATGCAAACCTCAAATATTGCTTTTGAGTTTGATTGCATAAGGAAGGCTTTACGGCTGTTTGTGCAAAGTCACAACTCACGGCCTCATTGAGGTAACATTCAAACTAAAACAAATG
Source organism: Escallonia herrerae (assembly GCA_033070095.1). Taxonomy (NCBI): domain Eukaryota; kingdom Viridiplantae; phylum Streptophyta; class Magnoliopsida; order Escalloniales; family Escalloniaceae; genus Escallonia; species Escallonia herrerae. The sequence goes on along the minus strand of JAVXUP010003025.1, from coordinate 45,567 downwards.
AATGAAAGAAAATGGTGATTTAAGTGCACTTTGCCCACCTTAAATCTTTTGGAATTTTGCATTAGTTATGAATTGCCTACCTTGAAACATGACCAAGCTCTTTTACCAACATTTTCACATTTCTTTCGCTATTTTTGCCTTCAATCGAATTTAGGCAAAAGTATCGAAGTACCCTTCCTTTTCTCCTTGAAATGTGAGCGAAAAATTCAAAATTGAATGCAGAAGAAACAAGACCCACACCACAGTCCTTGAGGAGGAAGAGGAGGAGCAGAAGGGACGGAGACCCATGTTAGAACACAACTGCCATTGATGTGACACCACAATTCCTTCCTCCTCATACTTGCAAGTGTCTATACCGCCCATACTGGTCCCACATCTGCGCAGGTGCCAGCGACTTATTATTAAGTACATGCCCTTGGTGCTCTCATTCACGGAATGAGATACAGATGTGCTTCAGCTCTTTAAACTAGTCAAGAACCAATCGTCAAGGAAAAGAAAAAAATTCAGGCTACAAGAGACGGGTCTGCTTGTAGGAAGTCACACACACAAAATACAATCTTATGATGGAAGACCAGAAATAGTGTTGGAAAATCCCCTTATTTTCTGCACAAGTAATTTAATTGCCTAGCAGTTACCAACAAATTATTTCTTTATAAATAACATAATTTGCTAGTCAACCACGTTCAAGATATAACAAACTCTAAAAATGTTGCACCTTAATGTTGTATAAAACCTATAATCTCTCCTCCTCTTTGGTTTTCGTACGTTATATGTTGCTTAACATCTTGCTTTCTTTGAGCTCGTTAAGTAGAGTAATGGGCATTGATTTATATAAGGAAGTGACAGAGAAGAGATTTGCAAGATCCTAATAACCCTGGGAAGGGCCACACGGGAGAGATATCACCAAAGAATGATCGTCTGCACCTATTAATTTAAGGAAACGTGATTATATCATCATCCCTGTAAATGTAATTAATCTGTGTGCTGTAGTAGAATCTTATAGTTGATTCAGGTGGATCCCATATTTCATAGATGTTGAAAGAAAGGTAAGAAAGGGAGGCCGCACGAGGGGGCAATGAATCGGGGAAACTCGAACTCGGTGTGAGTCAGTGAGCAGTGAACTGTCAAGAGAGTGTACCATGTCACGGTTTCCAAGGATTCTTGCTGTCTGCGTACGTTACCCACCATTCATTCATCAGGTTAAACCTTTTACCCCCACCATTTACCAAACTATTCAATCTTTATCCCAATCAGAGTTATTTGCCAAGTATCTGTAGTAAAGATGAGTCATTTCACATCATGAATTCATGACATTCGAAGTTTCTTAAACGACAAAAGCAAACGTACAACAAGAGCGGTGACCTATTTACATGACCTCTATCCCTAACAAAACACATAGATTAATTACAGAAAATGAATGAGTTTTAAAATTCATGACATTTTAGGAGAGGATTGTGATCTATTTACATGATCTGTATCCGTAACAAAACATTTTAAGATACAAAATTCAATTTTTACTCATTACAAAAACTTTAAAAACTTTATCTTACTGTGTCTATTTGATTCCACTGCAGGATCTGTCATAAGATTCTAAGAATGAATTCCAGTAGTAGAGTAGTAGTTGTTATGAGTTAAAGACATGAGTAGTTGTAAGCTTTAATCATTTGACAATGTAGTTTCTTTCATCTAGGAACTCGAAAACGTACAGGAAAAGTATTCGAGGGTTTAGTAGTTCATCAGGAGTGAATCAATTACTTTTTTCTTTTTGTTCATTTTTGTGGATTAAGGCTACAATTTTATGTTTATTACTGCTAGAAGTGCTGTGAGAATAATCCTTGGCGAAGTTGTGAGGGAAAAACTTTAAATAGACTCAAGCAGAGAAGAACATCATAACATTTTAAAGGATCATCAATAGATCCATTCGACTGACTGCGCCTGCTCCTTAGACGGAGGTTAAACTTTTATATAGATCAAAAGTTAAAACAGATGGGTCATCAGCAACAGAGAATTCTTATATGAAATAATGAGCCCATTTTTTTTTTGTACTCTCCTGTAAAATGATGTTAGCGGGGGAGTCACCCTACCATCTATGACTCTATCGAATGTCTAAATGGATAAAATAATCTTCTGGTTGTCAAAAATGAAAAAAAAAACGATAACATTTTAAAGGATGCAAATTTTCATTGTACAAAAGTTATGGAGATACCTATCAATATTGGGAAGTGAAATATTTGACTGCTGGAGAGAGAGAGAGAGAGAGAGAGAGAGAGGTATTTCCTTGACAAGCGAAATTGGCACATTAGGTCAATCAAACAAATTTGAGACGACCAAAATTTGTAGTGCAATAATTAGTCCTAGAAGAAAATCGATGAAGGAATTGGCACTTAAAAAGGATTAGAGGGACCAGTTTACTTACCGCATGAAAAGGACTAATAAACATAACAGCCTATGAAGTACTCTTAACAAATATAATCATGTGGCCTGAATTAAGAAGATTAAGAATGGATTTCCTTAATGACTTCCAGTAATAATAGAATAAGATATGCCAATCCAGAAAAAAGTAGACAAACTATAATCTACTTAATAAACCCATAACGATAATCACTTTTGAAGAGCTAAAAGTTGATAAAATATAGGAATTGTCCACAAATCTGCCGATTATTTTGTGATCAAAATTTCAAGCGTCACCCCCTCACTTGTATTCTTTCAAATAGAACACATATGAACCATATATACACTTGTATAGCAAGAAGTACATAAAACGAAACAATATCGTTAAGTGTCACCACACTCTTGCCAGCAGACCAGCATGGTAACGCATCGCCGGAGTATGTAGAACCTTGCTCTTTGCTCCTTCACTAGCCTATTGCATCTCCGGCCAAACGATCTGCACGGGTCTCGCAGGTGCCTGTGGCCGAAGCTTTTGCTTTCTTTCCTCATGGCTCAGAGCTTGTATATTGGGGTGAGGGGAGGGGGAAGTATACTGGTGGGAGAGAGGTGTTATTTAGAGTGCTTCAGTGAGGGTTTCTTGCAAAACATATTATTAGGTTTGATTAAGGTATCTTTGATTTAACAGGTGGTCATGGCTGCTGAAAAGACGGTTTTGTTCCTAACCATAAACTTTCTTTCAGGCTTTACAAGGAGGGGAAAATTGTAATTTTCAACATACTGGAGTATATAAACTTTCCCTGCAGGTTTTCATAGCAAGATCTGCTTTGAGCCTGTGATTATATAATGGATGAGATGTTTGGCTGTTAAAGTAACAAATCAAAACAAAGAGGTTAAAAAAGTGTGCACCTTTAATCTCGAATTATCCATTTAGAATGACACTGTATTTCAGTGTTTTGGCCATTGGATCTTATCATTGCAAAGCTGGAAGAATTTTTTTCCCATTTTTTCATTAACTAGTAATTTGTTCAACCTACTGTCTCTGTCCCATATAATTTGATCAACTTTTCTTCTTGAGCCGTCCACAAAAATTGTTTATTTCTAAATTAAGAAAGATTATGTACACTATAAGAAAAGATGTCTTTTGCGACCGAGTTTTAACGACGGCATAGATTCCGTCGCTAAAATGAGTTTTTCCAACGGAAACTTCCGTTAGTAAAACTCCGTCGTAAAATATTATTTAAGCGACGGATTTATTCCGTCGCAAAAAACTCCGTCGGTGAAAAGGCGTTTTACCGACGGAAACCTCCGTCGGTAACACTCCGCCGTGAAATATTATTTAAGCGACGGATTTATTCCGTCGCAAAAAACTCCGTCGGTACAAATAGGTCTTCACCGACGGACGTTTAGCGACGGAATAAATCTGTCGCTAAAAGTCTATTTAATTCACAGATCTGGTTTGAACTGTCACTGCTTCTCTCTTCGAAAATCCCAAAACCCAACTTCCCTCTACCCCGGCGGCGACCTCCCTCGACACCGGCGGTGACTTCCCTCGACCCCGGCAGTGACCTCCCTCGACAACAGCGACCACGGGCCCTCACCTCCAGCAGATCTGTGAAAAGGAGAGAGACTGAGAGAGAGAGAGCAGCGTCGACCACCGGGACCACCGGAGACGACGGTTTCTCACCTCCGGCAGTATTTCTCGTGAGGTAAAGTTCTTGTCTTCCTCTCTATTTGCTCTACGCTATACCTTTTGTCTTCCTCTTATACATGTAAATTGCTGTGAAAAGTTAAAGATGATTTTAGATTGTTAATTGTGCATTGAGCATTTGAGATATTGAGATTATTGACGGAGGATGGGACCCAATTAGATTGAATGTGTGATTTTTGTTAATTTTTATTGCATTGAGCATTTGAGAATTGAGAATTGAGATTGTTGACGGAGGATGGGACCCAATTGGATTGAGATACCTGTTAGTTAGCACAGACACGGACACCACGTCTGATCGACGGTGTCCGACATTTAAAAAACAAATTAACGTATGCCGATGTGTCTGGCGGTGCGTGTCGGTGGGCGTCGGACACGTGTCCGGAGGCGTCGGACACGTGTCCAAAGGCGTCGGACACGTGTCGGTATGTGTCGGACACGTGTCCGGAGGTGTCAGACACGTATCGAACACCATATCGACACCCTATATGAGGTGTCAGAATTGAGGTTGTTGATGGAGGATGAGACCCAATTGGATTGAGATACATGTTCGTTAGCGCAGACACGGACACCACGTTTGATCAACGGTGTCCAGCATTTAAAAAACAAATTAACGTATGCCGATGTGTCTGGAGGTGCGTGTCGGTGGGCGTCGGACACGTGTTCAACGCCGTCGGACACGTGTTCGACGCCGTCGGACACGCGTCGGTATGTGTCGGACACGTGTCCGGAGGTGTCAGACACGTATCGGACACCATATCGACACCCTATATGAGATGTCGGAATTGAGGTTGTTGAATGTGCATTAAATTTAGGTTAGTTAGGTTAATGCGACATTTTTAGCATGCACCCCCTGGAATCTAATCGTGGCTCCAGCGCTGGCTATAATTAGCCCTAATTAGTCCTGATTAACAATATTTTAATAAATCAATTAACCCTAATTAGCTCTAACGAGCCTAATTAGTTTTAATTAACCCTAAGAACCTGATGAAATTCAAATTAGCTGTAATTACCCCAAATTAGCCCAAATGAACCCAATTATGTGCATATTGATTGTAGTTAGCCTAATTAGTCATAATTTGCACTAACATAACCCAATTACGCCTAAGTAGCGCTGGTTAGGACTAATCAACACTACTCGGCACCATCAAAACCCTAATTAGGACTAAATAACCCTAATTAGTCCTAATCAACCCTAATTAGCTATAATTATCCGAAACTAGCCCTCATTAACATTAATTAGCCCTAACATAACCCAATTAAGCCTACTTAGCCCTAATTAGGACTAATCAGCACTACTCGGCACAATTAAATCCTAATTAGGACTACATAACTCTAATTAGTCCTAATCAACCCTAGTCAGCTATAATTATCTGAAACTATCCCTCATTAACATTAATTAGCCCTAACATAACCCAATTAAGCCCAATTAGCCCTAATTAGGACTAATCATCACTATTTGGCACAATTAAACCCTAATTAGGACTAAATAACCCTAATTAGTCCTAATCAACCCTAATCAGCTATAATTAATAATCGTAATTAACCCTAATAACCTAGTTAGTCCTAATTAGCCCTTGTACATCCCATAATTACTCCATGTTGCCCAGAGATGGTTCAATTACTCGTTGTTTACAAACCCTACCTTCTATACAAACCAGAGATGGCCTCATGCTTGAAATTACTAGCCGAAGGCCCTAACAAACAAACATCCTGTTACGGAGGCTATATCATTAACGGGTTTAGGTTTAACGTAAAAGATGATGACCGAACAAAACAAACCCAAAACAGTGGAGTCTTGGTCAACGGCGACTGTTATGCCGAGAATTGCATGGATTTTTACGGAGAGCTAGATGAGATTGTTGAGCTAACATATCTGGGTTCCCAAAACTGCCTGGTAATGTTCAAGTGTACGTGGTTCGATGTCACATGCAGTAGAGGAATCCGTGTTAGCTCTCAAGGGATTGTAGATGTCAATGTCAAGTCAAGACTTGCATCAGACGAGCCCTTTGTGTTTGCTAGTCAAGCTGTACAAGTCTTTTACGCGGAGGACGTCGCCAATCCCAAATCTCATTGGTATACAACTATCAAGTCCAAGAAATTGCCCGTGACATATGACAGTGAGCTAGACTCCTTTCAAGCCGACCAACCACGTGTCTTGTTTCCTGTTGAGGTCAACAACGAGGAGGACGATCTTCCTCTTCCAACAACACTTCTTGTGGGAGAAGAAGTCGTAGATGATGACGCGGAAGATGTTGAAAGTGTTGGAGATGATGTGACCGAGTCTACTGATGAAGAGGATGAATTAGAAGATGAAGAGGACGACGAGTCCCACGAAGAAGAGGGCGACGAGGAAAGTGATGAAGATGATTCGCAAACTGAAAATGATTGACTTGTAATGTTGTAACATCACGGGAAAAATGTAGTAACATTTTAGAACTTGGTGTTTATTGATGTGTTTTTGCACATCCGTTCATATATATATATATATATATATATATATATATATATATATATATATAGTGCCGATGATGATTTATGCCTAAATTATTGTTTTTCACGTGTTAATGTCTTTGTATATAATCTATATGAAGTCAGATATGGATAGGATACGGGCTATTCGTGGCCGGGCTGGACGCCGAGCTGCTTCCTCCCCGGTTAGTCCCACCTCGTCATTGCCTACTGATGACGAGGCACAGAGTGATCGCGGACAGCCATCGGGGGCCCAGCCCTAGCCGTCACCGTCACTGTCGCCCCAGCCATCGCCGTCGCCCCAGCCCCAGCCGTCGCCCCAGCCCCAGCTCGAGCCGTCGCCCCAGCCCGACGCAGATTCATCCCACACGCGCGTGCATTCTCCATCTTCCGTGGGTTCTACCTCAGGTATAGTTGATAACGGTGTTTCGTACATTTTTGCTAGCCTTATATTTGAACTGTATTAATGTCTGTGTTTTGTAAGATCTCGACGAGGCCGTGGTCCGACACGCGGGGTACGCATCGACCCCCAGCGTAAACAGAGAGTTACGCTCACGCAGGAGGGCCTGTAAGTACTAAATATATCACCTCATGCCTTATTACAAAATTTTGGGGTGTTAATTTATATTTGAACTGTATTAATTAATTTAATTACTTCTTTGGCAGGATCCTGGAGAATATGGCGAGGACGAAGATCGGTGTTCTTGTGAAGGGCCGATTCTTCGAGCCACGCCTGTACTGGAAGGACTGGGATGCCGCTGCGAGGGAGGCCCTATGGGAGGAGTGGCTGGTATGGTGAAGTATTTTTTTCAGCGTTAGTAAATGTTAAATTACAGTTTGTTTTATGTTGTTAATTTGTGTTATTGAATGCCTTACAAGAGGGGTTCACGTTTGACACGCCTCAGCAGCAGATACTGGGGCAGCAGGCTTTCTTTGCCTATATCGGCAAGAATTACCGCCGATGGCTCCACGATGCACGGGACCGGGCGAAGAAGGCGCTGCCCGCGGGTGCCCCGATGACGGACATGGCGAGATATCCCCCACATTGGATATCTCACCATGTATGGGGGGAGATGATAGATCGATGGGCTGCGGATCCAGGTTGGGACGCCAAGAGTAAGAGCGGGATATTTAGCGACGGTAAATCCGTCGCTAATTATTTTAGCGACGGATTTTTGGCTTTTAGCGACGGATTACCCCGTCGCTAAAACCCTGTTTTCTTGTAGTGGTAGATACTTTTATATATTTACCCTTTTTACACTTTTTTAATTTTTTTTTCTCCTCACATTTAAATCTCCATCAACTCATTTTCTCCCTCTCTCGGCCTACTTTCTTACACTTTTTTTTATTCATTTTCCACATTAAACACTCCACTAACCATTTTCTCTCTTGTAGCCCACTTTCTTCCTTTCTTTCTCTAAAGGGTATAATGAGAAACACACAATTTATTACTTAGATTCTTAATCTGCGTGAAAAAAGTGATTAATTATGTGGGATGGAGGGACTAACATTGTAGAGAATGAGTGAGGTCCCTATGAATCCTGGGGGAGTGCTCCATTCTTAGTTGTCTAGTTGATGAGGTAACTAAGTGATGCTGGAGAAAAGTTACGGTCGACTACATCTTCTTCCAGTGTCGGCGATACGAGAAAGGATACAAATTTTTTGATTTTTGGGAAAGGAAAATAAACAACACAAAACTCCAATCAGTTATGGAACTTATAGGTAAATCTCTTTTTCGTTCTTCTTTGTGCGATTAATACGGGAACAACAAAGAACTCGGCCCTGATTTGAGTGGCAACATAAACCAATATATGAGCAAGAGTTTTGCCGGGCACTACTCCCCACTTTGCACTACTCCCCACTATGTCTTCTTGTCACTTAGGTTGGTTTGACAAAACTTTTTTTTTTGGTTTTCAGTTTTTAAAGAGTAGCTTAATTTTTTTTTTCTTACAAAAATAAGTGGGTGTTTGATAACCCTTATTTTTTGGGTATTTGGTAACCCTTTTTATTTTGACTTTTTTTTTGTATGGTTTGCGGTGGCGGTGGTGGGACGTAGCGGTGGTCGACGGTGGTGATGGCCGGCGGTGGCTGGTGGCTGTCGGCGGTGCTCACCGGCGATGGTCGTCGGCGGCCGGAGGTGGCTGCCGGCAGTCGCCGACGGTGGTCCCCGACAGTCGGAGGTGGCTGCTGGTGGTCTGCAGTCGCCGGCGGTGGTCACCGGCGGCCGGAGGTGGTTGCTGGCAGTGGTCGCCGGCGGCCGGAGGTGGCTGCCGGCGGTGATCGTCGGCGGTGGCTACTGGTGGTGGTCGCCTGTGGCTGGAGGTGGCTGCCGGCAGTCGCTGACCGTGGTCGCCAGTGGCCGGAGGTGGCTGTCGGCGGCCGGCGGTGGGAGGGTGGTGGTGGTGGTCTAAAAAAAAAACCAAAAGTGAAAAAAAAAACAGTTTTTGGAGTTTTTTTTTACTCTTCAGTTTAAAAACTGATTTTTTTAAATTGGAGAAAGAAAAAAAAATGGTTACCAAACGCACTTTTTTTTTTTAATTTTCAAAACTGAAAAAAAAAAGAGGAAAAAAAACCGCGTCAAACGTGGCCTTAGTTTAGCTGAATCATTTTTATTGAGCTCATGCGAATCCTTACAATACTATTCATTTAACGCTTTTGTATTGAGTAATTAATTGTATAGCGTCAATTTAATTATATCACCCACACTTACATCATTGTGAATGTACATACTATAAGTCACGCTCAATTTAAGCTCTGGATACCACTTGATTAGGGTTGGGTCGATGCCTTGGGCCTACAATCTAAATTGAGACTACAGTATTGTGCATACGTTGCTAGGGTATGAGCTGGCCTTCAAAAAGGGTGGCTTGATATTTTCAACCCTCCGGAAGCATTATGAGGGTATGAGTTTGGAGGGTGCCGAGGAGACGACAATGGATCAGTACATTCGGGGATTCTTCTTGTACATGCTTGAGGAGATCCTTTCTAGCTACGGGATGATTCCGTTTAGCTATGGTGCCTGAAGGCCTTAGAGAATATTAGCCAAATCTGTGAGTACAACTGCTAAGGTGCCAACGCTTGCACCTCTATCACTCCATGGGCTCCATGCCAAGCTTTCGATCTTCTAGCTCATGGCATACAATGATGTTTGGTAGGTATTATCTGGTTCAGCCATTCAGCTTCTTTAGCTCAGAGTTGTCTCTTTAGCCCAATTTTAACTCATGCTTTTTGTACTTCCTACAGGTGTGGGCCTATCACTGCAAGAAAATAGGTATTTTGCGTTGAATTTTTAGCAACAGAAGGTATTCCGTAGCTAAAAAGGTCTTTAAGTGATGGAAGATCCCGTCCTTAAAAGTCCGTCATTTAATACTATTACCGATGGAAGACACCTTCAGTAAACGTATTTGCAGACGAACTTTTAGCGACAAAATTACCGTCGCTAAATACTTTTTAAAAAATTAGTAATTTTGAGGGTTTTTTTAAATTACTTAAGCGACGGAATAAAACCCTTGCTAAACATTCCGTCGGTAAAAGTCTTTATAATAAGACCTTCACCGACAGATTTTTAGCGACGGTGTTATTCCGTCGCTAAAGATCCGATTTATAACCAAATCTGGTTTCTTTCTCTCTCTCCGTTCTCTCTCTGAAATTCTTCTCTCACCCACCCACTGCCGTTCTCACCTCCGGCAACCCTCTTGACGATGACCTACCTCCAGCGACACCATCTCCCCCACCCGACGCCGCACCACCAAGCCTTCCACTGCCACCGCGCCACGAAGCCCACCATTGCCACTGCACCACCAACGTCGTCGTCATCGTACCCACCTCAAGATCTGTATGTCCATTGCCCTAAGTTAATCTTGTTGTTTATTTTTCAAAGTTGATTATCAAGCATTTGGCCATAATCACACTTCTGCTTGTATAAGCTCTTCTGAATTTCAATGTACGTGCATAAAACATTCGAATTTGTCTTCTCTGCCATGTAAAATCTGAATTTATTGTTAATTTGGATGTTTGGCCATTATTTTGTCTTCTGAATTTGTTGATTATGAAGCATTTGGAGATAATCTGAATTTGTTGTTAATTTGTCTTCTCTGCCATGTATAATCTGAATTTGTTGAATAGTCTGAACCTCCTAATTGAACCCTAAATTGAATGCCCTAATTCAACCGTATCCTAAATTGAACCCTAAATTGAAGTAATTGAATAGTCTGAATTTCAATGTACGTGCATAAAACATTTGAATTTGTCTTCTCTGCCATGTAAAATCTAAATTTATTGTTAATTTGGACGTTTGGCCATTATTTTGTCTTCTGAATTTGTTGATTATGAAGCATTTGGCGATAATCTGAATTTGTTGTTAATTTGTCTTCTCTGCCATATATAATCTGAATTTGTTGAATAGTCTGAACCTCATAATTGAACCCTAAATTGAATGCCCCAATTCAACCATACCCTAAATTGAACTAATTGAACCCTAAATTGAAGTAATTGAACCATAACTAAATCCTAAATTGAATGCCTTAATCGAATTGAACCCTAAAATAAACTAATTGAATCCTAAATTGAATGCCCTGATCCAACTGAACCCTAAATTGAACCCCCTAATTGAATTCTAAATTGAATGCCCCAAATCAACCAAATCCTAAATTTAATCAATGGAACCCCCTAATTGAACCCTAAATTGAAGTAATTGAACCCTAAATTGAATGCCCTAATCAAATCGAACCCTAAATTAAACTAATTGAACCCTAAATTGAATGTCATAATCCAACCAAACCTTAAATTGAACTAGTTGAACCCTAAATTGAATGTCCCAAATCAAATGAACCCTAAATTGAATCAGTAGAACCCATTTATTGAACCCTAAAATGAAGTAATTGAACCCTAATTAAACCCTAAATTGAATGCCCTAATCGAACCGAACCTTAAATTAAACTAATTGAACCCTAAATTGAACGCTCTAATACAATCGAACCATAAATTGAAATAATTCAAGAGCATCGGATATGTGCAATTTGAACAATTTTTTTCATTTGAACATTGATCATTTGTTTGATAATTTTAGGTTGTTAATTGTGCATTTGAGAATTGTGATTATTGATCGATGATTTTAGGTTGTTAATCGATGATTTTAGGTTGTTAATTGATGATTTTAGGTTATTAACTGTGCATTTAAAGTAATGAGATTAATAATTGATGATTTTAGGTTGTTAATTGATGATTATAGATTGTTAATCGTGCATTGAGCATTTGAGATATTGAGATTGTTGACGGAGGATGGGACCCAATTGGATTGAATGAGTGATTTTTATTAATTTTTATTGCATTGAGCATTTGAGAATTGAGATTTTTTATGGAGGATGGGACCCAATTAGATTGAGATACCTGTTAGTTAGCGCAAACATGGACACCACGTCTGATCGACGGTGTCCGACATTTAAAAAATAAATCAACGTATGCAGATGTGTCCGGAGGTGCGAGTCGGTGGGTGTCGAACACGTGTCCGGAGGTGTCAGACACATATCGGACACCATATCGACACCCTATATGAGGTGTTGAAATTGAGATTGTTGACCATGCATTCAATTTAGGTTAATTAGGTTAACACGACATTTTTAGCATGCACCCTCTAGAATCTCATCGTGGTTCCAGCACTGGCTATAATTAGCCCTAATTAGTCCTGATTAATAATATTTTAATAAATCAATTAACCCTAATTAGCTCTAACAAGCCTACTTAGTTTTAATTAACCCTAAGAAACCAAGGAAAATCAAATTAGTTGTAATTAGCCCAAATGAACCCAATTACGTGCATATTGATTATAGTTAGCCTAATTAGTCGTAATTAGCACTAACATAACTCAATTAAGCCTAATTAGAACTAATCAACACTACTCGGCACAATTAAACCCTAATTAGGACTAAATAACCCTAATTAGTCATAATCAACCCTCATTAGCTGTAATTATCTGAAACAACTCCTCATTAACAATAATTAGTCATAACAAAACCCAATTAACCCTAATTAGTCCTAATTAGCTATAATTATCCGAAACAACTCCACATTAACAATAATTAGCCCTAACATAACCTAATTAAGCCTAGTTAATTAGCCCTAATTAGGACTAATCAGCACTACTCGACACAATTAAATCCTAATTAGGACTAAATAATCCTAATTAGTCCTAATCAACCCTAATTAGCTATAATTATCCGAAATTACTTCTCATTAACAATAATTAGCCCTAACATAATCCAATTAAGCCTAATTAGTGCTAATTAGGATAATTAGCACTACTCGGCACAATTAAACCCTAATTAGGACTAAATAACCCTAATTAGTCCTAATCAACCCTAATTAGCTATAATTAGCCCAAGGTACTCCTCATTAACACTAATTAGCCCTAACATATCTTAATAAATCCTAATTAGATTAATTAAACCCATAACGCTAAATCCTAAACCTTGATATTTGTAATTAACCCTAATAAGCCAATTAGCCCCTGTACATTCCATAATTACTCCATATTGACCAGAGATGGTTCAATTACTTATTGTTTACGAACCCTGCCTTCTTTATATTAGTTGTTGCTTTGAGAAGTCCATTGGCAACGAGATGGTTCAACTCGTTGCCAACGAATTCTATTTAAAGTGGAATTGGTAACATATGTAACGATCTTTTTGTAATTTTGAAAAGATTCTTGCATATTTTATTAATTTCTGAACGCATGCATGCATAAAAACCCTTAGTTCCTGTTCAAAGGTACTCATTACAAAGTAATGCTTTGTAATGAGCCTTTGGATGTCCACTTTGGACAATTTGGAAAAGCTATGTGTTTATAAAACAGTGTTTCAACTCATGTTCTGTGTTCTATGTCGTAGATATTTGGTACACGTTCTCATGTGTTTCTCCGGGTGCATGCAGATCTGGTGTTCTAACATCCGTCAAACCTTGCAAGGCAAGGTTAGATGAATGTTAGAACACCTAATCGATGTCGTGTACTTGGAGAAATGCGGGAAAGTGCTGCCAAATTTTTGGCAAACATAGGACTAAGCATGAGTTCTTCACTGTTTTATAAACATGTGATTTTTTGAATAGGATAGGACCACTACCTATTAGAGAATGGAGGAGAAAAATATAGACATGTTGTCACATTCATGCATTCGTATTTACATCGACCCTGCCTAATGACTGGTCCTAATTGAAGGTGGTATACAGTACGATAATTCAGTCATCATGTCAGTCGATCGAAGTTGGATGAAAAGAAAGAATGCTGAAGATTTTGAGTGTCGCGTTGACGAATTTCTTAACTTTGCTTACGCACATCCTGCACATACTGACCTTGATAAGATAAGGTGTCCATGCGGTAGATGTGAGTCGTTGCATTGGAGAAAAAGAATTGAAGTAAAATGGCATCTTCGTCGGTACGATTTTATGGGTGGATACACAAGGTGGACGCAGCACGAGAAAACGATAGTATTGTCCTCCAACCTGGCTAGTCAAACTGAAGTTAGGGAGGAGGCACAGTCCCTAACGGCCAAACGAGGGGGCTCATTAGTTTTATGAGTTGTTGAGAGCTGTGAAAGAGCCGCTGTGGGATGGAGCTCTGAAACACACACGGCTGTCTGCAGTTAGTAGGTTATTACAGTTGAAATCAGACCACGGGCTGAGTGAGAAAGGTTTTAACGAGTTTTGTTACCTTAATCAAAGAAATTCTGCCCGAAAGTGAAAAGCTACCGCCGTCGTACTATGACGCAAAGAAGATGATGAGGAAACTTGGGTTGAGCTATGAGTGGATAGATGCGTGCAATAACGATTGTGTATTGTTCTGGAAAGAGAATAAGGATTTGTCACGATGTCTAGTATGTGATCATTCGAGGTACAAACCGGACAAAGGGAAGAAGAAAAACATTGCATAGAAGATATTGTGATATTTCTCGGTCACACAACGGCTTCAGAGAATGTACTACTCCTCCAATACGGCTGAACATATGAGGGCTCACCGTGAGACTCGTAGCAACGATGCCGATGTGCTGACACACCTAGCTGATGGAGAGGCGTGGAAGGAGTTTGACCGCAGGCATCCAGTCTTTGCTCAGGAAGTTCGGAATGTTAGACTTGGTCTGGCAACCAATGGGTTCAACCCTTTCGGTCAGTCTATCACGCCTTACTCCTGTTAGCCTGTTATTATTGTCTCGTACAACCTTTCACCAGGCATGTGCCTGAAGAAGCCGTACATGTTCTTGTCGTTGCTTATTCCAGGGCCGAAAAGTCCCGACAAGGACATAAATGTGTATTTAAGGCTGTTGATTGATGAGTTATAACAGTTATGGAATCATGGAGTCGAAACATATAATGCATCCCTTAAACAGAATTTTCAGATGAGGGCTGCTTTGATGTGGACTATACATGATTTCCCCGCATTGGGAATGACGTGTGGCTGGAGCACACATGGGAAGCTAGCATGCCCTGCTTGTATGGGCGTGAACCCCAGTCACACGTTAAAGCACGGCGGATAGACTTCGTGGTTTGGATGTCACCGTAAGCTTTTGCCACCGGGCCATCAGTTTCGTAGGCAGAAGGATAAATTTGACGGGACAATCGAGCGTGAGGTTGTCACACTGGACTACCCATCTGGTGAAGAAGTGCTCTCACACCTAGAGGCACTTGATACTGACATACCACACAGCAAGGGTGTGCCAGATCAGAAGATTCCAGGGTACGGGAAAGAGCACAACTGGAGAAAATTTTGTATCTTCTGGGAGTTAGCTTACTGGAGGACGCTCGTTATCAGAAACAACATGGATGTGATGCATATTGAGAAGAACGTTTTTGATAATGTGTTCAACACAGTGATGAATGTCAAGGGCAAATCGAAAGATCACCTTAAAGAGAGAAGGGATCTACAATAGTTGGGTGTACGCCGTGAATTGCATCCTCGGACAGTCAGCGGGAGGACGATACTTTCGAAAGCACCTTACTGTCTAGACAAGAAACAAGTGGAAAAGGTCTGTCGGTGGGTTAAGAATTAGAAGCTTCCGGATGGGTTTGCGTCCAGCATATCTCGTTACTGTAATGTATCGGAATGTAAGTTCCAAGGGATGAAGAGTCACGACTGCCACGTATTCATGGAGAGATTCATTCATATTGCCTTCCGGGGACTGTTGCCACGGGTTGTTTGCGAGACTTTGACTGAATTATCTCATTTCTTTAGAGATATATGTTCTTCTACGATCCGGGTGAGTAACATGGAAATGCTTGAGAAGAACATTGTGGTGACGATTTGCAAGCTGGAGAAAATCTTCCCACCTTCGTTCTTTGATTCAATGGAGCATCTGCCTATTCACTTGGCATATGAAGCTAAGATGGGTGGACCCGTGCAATATCGGTGGATGTATCCCTTCGAGAGGTAATCTTTAAATTGTTACAGTTGTTCGTTTGCATTAATGCGACACCTGTTATCATTGATATTCCACCTAACTCGATTCGCTAAACTTCTAAGTTCATGTTCCATTTAATGAAAAAAGTTTGCAATAAGGCTCGGGTTAAGGGCTCAATTGTGGAGGCTTACGTAATGGAAGAACTTGTAAACTTTTGTAGTCAATATTTCGGGCCTGATGTTGATACAAGGTTAAATCAACTAGGCCGAAATGAGCCTGGATCAAGCACAAATTTGGAAGGGCAATTGTCAATATTCAAACAGTCCGGTAGTCTGTTCGGCCGAACGTATACTCGATGGCTAACGGATGAAGAGTACAATGCTGCAACAATATATGCCCTTCTAAATTACGATGAAGTTTCAGCATTCGTTGAGTAAGTTAATGTCTTAATTCACTTACATTGTTATACATAATTGAAAGTGTGTGATAAGCGAGTCAACTATATTGGTTTGCAGTGAGTTCGATGCGGAATCTTTAATCACTGCTCCCGTTGGACTTGAATCTCATCGGAAATCACAATTTGTACAGTGGTTCAAAAGGCGTGTAAGTCCTTAAAAAAATTATATTATGTGTTATATACAGTTCTCTCTGGCCAATTAGTATACTAATTTATCCTTAATTTTACCGTCATCCACAATAGGTTCAGTCAATGGATAGACCAGTGGCCTCCTGCTTGAAATTACTAGCTGAAGGCCCTAACAAACAAGCATCCTATCATGGAGGTTATATCATCAACGGGTTTAGGTTTAACATAAAAGATGATAACCAAACAAAACAAACCCAAAACAGTGGAGTCTTGGTCAACGGTGACTGTTATGCTGAGAATTGCATGAATTTTACAGAGAGCTAGATGAGATTGTTGAGGTCAACAACGAGGAGGACGATCTTCCTCTTCCAACAACACTTCATGTAGGAGAAGAAGTCGTAGACGATGACGCGGAAGACGTAGAAAGTGTTGGAGATGATGTGACCGAGTCTACTGATGAAGAGGATGAATTAGAAGATGAAGAGGATGACGAGTCCCATGAAGAAGAGGATGATGAGTCTAGTGAGGAAGATGATGATGATTCCCAAACTGAAAATGACTGACTTGTAATGTTGTAACATCACGAAAAAAATTTAGTAACATTCTAGAACTTGGTTATATTGATGTGTTTCTGCACCTTCGTTCATTTATATAGTGCCGATGATGATTTCTGCCAAATTATTATTTTTAATGTGTTAATGTCTTTGTAATTTATCTATACAACGTCAGATATGGATAGGATACGAGCTATTCGTGGCCGGGCTGGACTCCGAGCTGCTTCCTTCCCGGTGGGTCCCAACTTGTCATTGCTCACTGATGACGAGGCACATAGTGATTGCGTACAGCAGATGGGGCCCCAGCTCCAGCCCCAGTCGTCGCCCCAGCAGCAGCCGTCGCCCCAGCCCAACGCACATTCATCCCACACGCGCGTTGATTCTCCTTCTTTCGTGGGTTCTACCTCAAGTATAGTTGATAACGGTATTTAATACATTTTTGCTAATTTATATTTGAAGTATATTTGAACTATATTAATGTCTGTGTTTTGTAGGATCTCGACGAGGACGTGGCCCAACACGCGAGGTACACATTGACCCCCAGCGTAAACAGAGAGTTACGCTCACTCAGGAGGGCCTGTAAGTAAAAAACAAATCACATCATGCCTTATTTTGTACATTTGGGATGTTAATTTATATTTGAATTGTATTAATTTATTTATTTACTTATTTGGCAGGATCCTGGAGAATCAGGCGAGGACGAAGATCGGCGTTCTTGTGAAGGGCCGATTCATCGAGCCACGCCTATACTAGAAGGACTGGGATGTCGTTACGAGGGAGTCCCTATGGGAAGAGTGGCTGGTACGTTGAAGTATTTTTTTCATGCGATAGTATTTGTTTAATTAGAGTTTGTTTTCTAAATTAATTTGTGTTATTGAATGCCTTGTAGGAGGGGTTCACGTTTGACTCGGCTGATCAGCAGGCACTGGGGCGACAGGCCTTCTTTTCTTACATCGCCAAGAATTACCGCCGATTGCTCCACGACGCACGGGACCGGGCGAAGAAGATGCTGCCCGATGGTGCCCCGATAACGAAGATGAAGATATATCCCCCACATTGGATATCTCCAACTGCATGTGGGGAGATGATAGATCGGTGGGCTACGGATCCAGGCTGGGACGCCAAGAGTAAGAAAGGGGCCGAGAAAATTGACTTTTGGCGACGGATTAATTCCATCGCTAAAAGTGTTTCTTCTATCAACTTTTTAGAGACGAAATATTCCTTTCCCAAAACTCTTCTTTACCGACGGAATGTTCCGTCGCTAAAAAATTTATTCTGTCGCTAAATTCACAAAACAGAAAATAAATTAAAATACGTAAAATATAATGAGTGACGGATATTCCGTCACTAATTAATAAATAAATTTGTCACAAAAAGTGCAATATTAGACGACGGATTTAAAAATTCCGTCGCCAAACTTTTAGTAACAGACTTTTATACGAGGGACTTTAAGCGACGGTATATCCTTCGCTAAAACTTTTAGCAACGGAGTTTGGACTTTTAGCGATGGATTTTCCCTTCGCAAAAACCCTTTTTTCTTGTTGTGCATGAGGTATAGCAATTTTGCCCACCGACTTTGGATGAGAGAGCCGAGGGCACGGATTTGACCATGTAGCGGTGGAACTTTTTTGGGTGAAGCTCACA
Source organism: Escallonia herrerae (assembly GCA_033070095.1). NCBI lineage: Eukaryota > Viridiplantae > Streptophyta > Magnoliopsida > Escalloniales > Escalloniaceae > Escallonia > Escallonia herrerae. Next base: position 26,832 of record JAVXUP010003025.1, on the reverse strand, counting down.
GGATTGCCTGCTGAGGTTTATCGCGAGTGTACAAAGAATTATACTCGGCGATCGCTAATACACTTTTCATAGTTGCTTTACTCGTCCTCATAATTTTTATCTAAGAGTTGTTCTCTCTTTTCTTCAACTTAGGGCTAGCAGGAAAAACGGCGGACTGAGGCGCTCTATGCCGACAAGGTGAGGCTTACAGAGAGCCAGGCATTACAACTGCGACTTTCTCTCACAAGGAGTTGTATCTAGGCAAGGGGGTGTTGCCTCAACATCACTTGGGACTCAAGCCTCATAGCCCCGCCACTTCATACACGGAGATGTACAAGCTAGGTGCCTTAAATTTTGGATTGCATCGGGATTTGCTGAGGGGGATACCAATGAAGGATCTCTATTGGCTGAATGATATTTGGCCCTATACGAAGTTTATACAGACAGATTGGGCTCCACCTTTAACTGTGCGAGATGTGGTCGGGGCTTAAGGGCTAAAAGCGAGGATGCTGATGCTGAGGATTACTGGAGCGGTATCTCATTTCCCGTGTGGATAGTTAGTGAATTTTGGCTGGATGGCGTTTCCAGGACAACCCCAATCAAGGATATAGCCCGCGCAAAGACGGTAGTCTTCCTTCCTTATTCTCTTTAATTTTCAAAGTTGTGCTCTTTGACCATTCACAGTTATTCATTGCAGGATCTGGGCAAGAAAGTGAGGGGTGCTTGTAAAATGATCAAAAACTTGAAGGAGATGGTAGCCAAGTTGACCACTCAGCTTGTCTGTTGGGATAACACGGCAGGTTACGCTGAGGTCGGGAGGGGGATTGAAAACTCCAATGCACAGAGCATCCACAAGGTGAACAATGATATATCTCTGCCCCATGAGTAGAGGATCTATCTATCAAAGGAATGGTAGAGTCAAGACGCAGACGGTTAGCAGGCATGTCTGTTGGCCTATCCCTAGACCTACCTCGGAGCCAAGGAAACATGCAGGGCCTCCAACGTTGATGAAGGAAGTGACCACTCTGGTGTTGTAGAAGGGTAATGAGAAGCTATCAATCCGCTCAAAGAAGAAGAAGAATGTATTGGCGCCCCCTCGACATACAACATGAGTTTAGATTTGAGAGCCTAGCTCGGAAGCTTTCGAGACTAACATAGAAAATGACATTTAGGTGTCCAAAGGACATGACTCTGACTTCCCAACCGATGACACCTCCAGCTTAACGGATCTTGAGCTGTGTAGGAAAAGGTCAAGGGGAGGGAGATATGTCCTTAGACCTAGGGTAGTCTAGAGTTTTGTAGACATATTTGACTTGTAAGTTTTTCAAACTAATGGCATTGTTTAGAACCCTTTCACTTTTCTTTTTCTTTAAACACACACACACAAAATACAAAGGGCACAAAATAAAAAGGAGTATCTAATGGAGAATGAAGTGTGTTTGAGTTTTGAGAATAGGTATAGGGATAGGCCGACAAACAAGAAAACACATTCTAAAATTTTCTATTTAGGTGAAAACTAGACGGTTGGCCAGGCAACATGTTTTTTGTGTTGACTTACTGGCGGATACACACACACACACACACAAAAGCACAAAAATAAAAAGGAGTACCTGATGGAGAATGAAGTGTGTTGAGTTTTGAGAACAGGTATAGGGATAGGTCGAAAAATAAGAAAACACATTCTAAAATTTTCTATATAGGTGAAAACTGGACAGTTGGCCAGACAGCATGTTTTTTTGCATCGACTTACCGGTGGGTTAATCAGGAGGCAACTTTTTGCACTAGTCGGATGGCTTTGTCTTGGACATTGTCGGCCAGTTTACTCAAAAACAGTCCGGTTTATTAGACTAAAATTCGGCCATGAAACCCTACACAATTCCTAATTCTTTCAATTTTTTAAGTATCAAGCCCTTATCCTCTACGTATATTAGACTTGTGGGTGCGACTTTCAAAGAGGAATACCAATGGCAAAAGCTGGAAATGATTCAACAACTTTCAAGGCACGATCTTGTTCCTTTATCATCAACTCCTTTAAAAAGGTAAAACTATTCATCTTGACGGCCGCTTCAGGTTAAAATCTGTCATGAGTCTGTGCTCGATCTTGAGGGCAGTTTGCAAATTCTGGGATCCCGAGGCTCATGTCTTTTGGTTTAGCCTTGACGAACTCTGTCCTACGCATGAGGAATTTTCACCTTTAGTTGATCTTCCCATCAAATTGCCTACTGTTGTGCCAGTTACTCGAGACGGATATCATGGACTCTTGCATTTCCCTGAAATTGTGTGTAATCGTTCATCCCGAAGTGATCATATCCTTTTTCCTCCAGTTATGCAATATTTTTCTAATACACCGGAGAGTGAAATGCAATATTTTTCTAATACACCGGAGAGTGAAATAAAAGATATACCAACGGTAGAGTTGCGGCCTTGGCCTTGTGTCTCACTGCCAAGCTTTTTGCCATTACGGGCAGCGGGGTAGCTGATGTGCAATTGGAAGACACTCTATCTTAAGGGTCTTTCGAGAAGGAGACTCTAGCTCATGTGGTTGTTGTAAAGACCATCAATGGTATTACTTGGGTAAATCGGGATCCCAACATTGAGTTTGGAGGTAGCCCCTTGCTTCTACACATTTAGATTTGAGATCAGTACGCCAAGTGGCCAAGCCAAAGTGGACAAATTAAAGTATAATTCCCGAATTCTCTAGATCCCCTTCATTGTTGCTCGAGGATCGATCTTAATTGATGCCTAGACTCAAGTTTTTGTGCCAAAGAGTCTCGAGACATTCGTTGGTACTATAACTAGTAGAGAACCCATGAGTTTATTCCACGGAACCTTGAATATGATTGTGAATGTCTGATTGGTCGACACTCTTCATTTTTGTACATCACTTGCCAGATTCTTTGCTGGTTTGGCTATGAGCAGATTATCCTGGCGTCTTATAGAAACTTTTTGGCTATGTGAGAGCATATTCCTACATGATCCAAACTTTTTTCCAAGGATGGAAAAACCATCTTCACAAGCATCATTCTGGTGTTAATTGTGATGGTATAGCCCTTGATCAAATTTTGTTGTCAGATGTCTACATAAACTAGTTGGGGCAACGTTAACGTATCCAAGAGATAGTTCTTTTTGCAAAAGAAGATTGCGGATCAAATTAAAATTGGATTTCCTTACCAGTAAAGAAATCAAAAAGCTTGAGAAGGCCAAAGAGCAAGCGCACATGCATGAAGGTTTAGGGCTAGAGTTGCACAGTTTTCCTTAGACTGCTGGGAACATCAATTTTTGTTTCAACTGCTCTCAGGTAAGCCAAAGCATTTGAATCTGACGATCTAGGATAGGCTCCTATATTTTTGAGGAAAAGTTCGACGCTGAAGGGAATCCAATTAGAAAGTTGCTTCTCGCGTTCTTACAACATGCGACCACCAGAGGAAAAGTACTAAAGCTAAAACCAAAACTTAGTCAGAAGATAGGATAGATGCCTATGTCCAGAGTGTGTTTGACAGACGAGGTGGTAAGGAGTTGAAGCTTCAAGAGTGGACAATCATCAAATTAAAGTGGAAGCAAAAGTGATTGAGGATGGCTTGGTTAATGCGACAACCGCAACCCCGGTAACCCACCGAGTTGAGTTGTCTATCATAGTCACAATATAACCCTTTGCGGAATACATAGCAACTCTAATTTCATAGAACTTATTTACATAAACCTCAAAATGTATCCTTACAAAATGGAAGTCCTAACACACATTCAGCAAGAACACAACGGAAGTCCTAACACGCAATATCTATAATCAAACAGTTGTCATCGTTTACGTCTTCCCTTAAAATTTAAAGCAACTTCTCCTTTCCCTTCCTAAATGTCTCACCTTGTTCAATCTTACAACATGAAAAAACAGACATAAGGAATGAGCTCGCCCAATAAAGACAACATAAGGAATATCGTATGCAAATGATTCAAAAGTCTCAGAGGAATAATAATAATAATCTCAACGATAACAATGAATCACGAATTTAATTATATATTTAGTGTCAACGTAAATTGTCAACGACATTTTCTTTCGTTAGAGTGAGCGGCTTTAAGGCCCAAGAAAACATCATTAGTTCACTAGAACCAGAACAAGACAGAATCATAGACTATGTATGTGTAAGGCAAAAGAAAACACTAAAGCAAACGATAATCATAGTAAACATAAATGTTTAAAATTAGCAACATCAACTAAAATCAATTGCGTATGCTGACTCTACTTGACTCGACGTGACAAACTCTACCATGCTTTATCCTTTTGTCAGTCATTTTATTTTCACTGACTACTCCACTTTCATTAACCTTCCACTTATTGATGCCTAATTGTACGTGGTGTTCATACAAGTCTCAAGTAATTTAAAAGAGACACTATCATCAAGAAGGGAACTCACATAGAATATTTGTCCCTAGCCGCGTTACAGCTAAAACAACGAGGCTTCATCAACGAGGCTGATTAAGAAAAAAATTTCCACCTTCGTCCTAAACAGCACAACTCAAGCAAGAATATTGGGTCACAAGAATAACTGGTATTCAAACATGACAACATGAGTTTATCGAGGAGAAATATTGGTTATTAGTAACTGTCGACATCTTACAAGAATAACAACACAACAATCTACATAACATCATGTATGCTATTCGAATCAAATCATAGCATATTATCCTTACTAAACTTCATCAACAAGGCATATTAAAAAAATAATGAATTAACATATCAGAACTGCATTGTCCTTACCTGATTGGTTTACAACAGACGCAATACGTTACTTCTAATCACAACGAGCAGGATCACCTAATCAAATAATACCTTGCTCGTAAGGCACCACTCAAACATACATACCCGCACTTATTCTACCCCCTTCACATTCACCGGTTTATAGCGTCTTACAACAGCTAGCTATTCCGCTCCGATAGCCAGATCCTTAACTGTAATACCCCAAAAATATTCTTTTCCTTGAGCAAAATTTATATTTTTTGAGTAAATAAGTTTGTGGTCTTTTGTTAAAATTAAGAAAACAAATTGGGATTGTTTTTGAAATTTTCGGTCGAATGCAAATAGATTGGCTTCGAATGCAAATGGGTTTTCCTTCGAATCAAAAGATTTTTTTGTGTAGAAATGAGCTACTTGAGTTTTCAGTCGACTTAAAAGTTTTAAGTCGACTCAAAACTCATTTTTGGGTCGAATGAAAGTGGTTTTGTTCGAATCAAAATGAAGGGAAATGGTGTTTTGGAGTTTCTGAAGTTTTCAGTCGACTCAAAGTGGTTTTCAGTCAACTAAAAAGGTTTTTCGAAACTTTTAGTCGATGAACAGTAACTTTAAGTCGAATGCATAGTACTTTTAGTCGACTTAAATGTGTTTTCAGTCGACTTAAAGTTGGTTTCGATCAAATTAAAAGCGTTTTCATTAAAAGTATTTTCGGTCGACTAAAAATATATTTTCGGTCGACTTAAAGGTATTTTCGGTCGACTAAAATGTGTTTTTAGTCGACTAAAAAGTGTTTTAAATCAAGAGAACAAAATGGCTGAAGGATTTAGTCGACTTAAACTTGTATTGCTTTGAATGAAAAGCAAAATTTATTTACCTTCATATAAATAGTGTTTTATTTCGTTCCTAGCCTTTTTGGGTCCTCTGTTTCTTTTCTTCTCCTTTGCACTAGAGAGAGAGAGAGAGTGAGGGAAAAAGAGAGAGAGAGAAGAAGGCTTGGAAAGTTTGGAAGCTCTTAGGAGGAGCTTAAGGATTTGTGGCTCTCAAAAGGCTAGGGAAGTTTGTTCCCTTTACCCTTGCGGTGGAAAGAGAGAAAGAGAAGGCTTGGGAAGCTCTTGAGTTCTAAAGTGGTGCTGGAGGAATTCCATTCTTAAAGGCTTGATTAAGGTAAGGGTTTACTTTCAAAAATTTTACTCAGCGATGGACCAATTGCTCTTGTAAGTCTTTAGATTCTTTTGAAATCCGAACTTCTTCAAATGGGGATAAGTGATTCTTCCTGTCCTTTTTGTTTTGAACTTTGTTAAGAATGACTTGTTGTCAATTCTATGATTTGTGAAAAATCAAATTCTGTCGGATTTGTTTGACCTCAGAATATTGACATATTGATATCGTCATTTCAGTGATTTATGATCGTCATTATACGTGAACTCCACTTATTGTTTGACGAGTTTGTTATTTGATAATGTGATTTTGAAACCTTTGAATATGGTTTGATTTGTCCGATATTTGATAACGGTTATTTTAAGATTTTGTTTTGGTGACTTTATGAGCCATGTCACAGTGTATGTGACTTATTTCCGACTTACCGACGTAGATTGAAATGTGGGCTAGCTCAGGGGAGTTGAGCTAGAGATCGCAATCTTACTTTCTGAACCGGCCTCATATTTTAGGAATGATGTATGTGACCATTTTCTGAATGGCTCTCTAGTGTCTGTCTACGTATTCAGATATATTTTGATATTTGATATTTGGTCTGATAGTGTCTGTCTCCGTACTCTGATATATTTTGACATTTGATATTTGGTCTGACATCTCTTCTGTCTGTCTCCGTACTCATATATGTTTTGGCATTTGATTTTTGGTCTGACGTCTCTAATAGTGTCTGTCTCCGTACTCAGATATGTTTTGGCATTTGATATTTGGTCTGACATCTCCGATAGTGTCTATTTTCATACTCAGATTTATTTTGGCATTCAATATTTGGTCTGATAGTGTCTATATCCGTACTCAGATATATTTTCATTTGATATTTGGTCTGATCTCTGTTCAGTTGAAACGGGTGTGCCTTTGAAATTTTGTTATTCAGATGTAGTTTGACATTCGAAATCTAGTTTGATTATCCGTTATGTTGAAACATTTTATGCTTTTGAGATTCCGTTTCTCAGATATTTTTTTTTTTTTTATTGGTCCTTTGAGCGACCTTACTGGGCATTTGGCTCATTCCCTTATTGTTTTTCCTTTCAGGTGGTTAGTAGGTAAGATTTCAAATTTGAAGGGCTAGCTACGTGACCAAAGTTAGCTGCCTTATTTCAGAGTTAGTATTGACATTTAAGTGTATTTAATTAAGACAAGTTGGTATTATTTAGATTTTATTTTGAACTCTGTGTTGGAGAAAAATTTTGAATTGTATAAAAGTTTTGGGCCTACGACAGTTATTGATGTACTCTTGGAGTTATTAGTGCATGCTCTGATTGACAATTTGGGATATTTATGATATTTTAAGATTTTTTGATTTCGTTTGGGAGACTTTTGTTATTGTAAGGTTTACTCCGAATTCCGATTATATGATCGTTAACGCTCCGAAAAATTTAATAAATTTTTGGGGCCTTACATTAACCTAACATTATCAATGCATAAGTGATAAAAATACCCTTATTTGAGACGTATTAACATCATTCATTGATCCCGTCACTCAGGACACTTAATTCTACGCATTCCCAAAAATTTAACACCGACATGCAAATTATCAAAATATCCCTGATGGCCACTACACCACCAATACCCCAAAATTGCTTTAAAACAAATTTTTAGATGTATGACATTCAATTTTGGACCAAAAAGTCCTTCAACAAATTTTATAAGAAACATTATCAAAACACCCCTAACCAAGGTAAAATTACCAAAATACCTCTTGGCAACGTCTCCCAAACAAAAATCCCAAAACAACTTCAAACATTTTTTTGCAAACTACATTCATTTTTTTTTTTTGGATTAGATAGCTCTCTGGGTCTTTTTCGCACAAAAACACCTAACCGACATCTAACAGAGCGTTCGGAAGCCGATTCCGCTAAAAATAGCATTTAGCTTCGAAATAGTCCACAATTTTAGACATTGAATCGTCTCACCATTTTTTAACGTTCTCATAAATTTTCTACACAAAGCTGTATTGGCTTGCTATGTTTTCACTGACAACATCATTTAACCCCCTTTATAGCCTAGAGAAAATCTCAAAATTTTCTAAATTGTAGATTTCCCAAAAATAAGTAAGGTTTCTTATTTGCATTTTATCTGATTCTGCTCCGAATTATTTCAGAAAATTCAAACAATGCACTGCCTAACCGCTAGCTACCTTTAGCAACAATCACATCTATTGTTCATTGTTTAAAATGATTAACCCACACACTTCTTCACCTTGACACACAGACACTCTCATCTGTTTCCTCTTCTCTTCACTACCGAGCACCCACACCCATATAATTTCTCACTTCACCTCATAATTTCACATACCCCCATACATTAACACCACACACAAACACCGTCCCTCCCCCACCCCCTGCCCCCCCCCCCCCCCCCGCCAAAAAAACACACACACCACCCTCACACATTCTTCCACAGATGGACAATTTTATGGCATAACAGCAGCCCCTACTGCTGCTTCCCCCCCTCCACTTCACCTTTCATGCACACACCACACCACACAGTCACACACACACACACACACACACACAGCACCATTGCTGCTATGGCAGTAGTGATACGCCTACTCACACACAACAACATATATTTACACACACGCACCCCCCACGACAGAACACACACACACACACACAAAGTTCATATAAAATTAGCCCTAATTAATTTACAAGTGAGAGAAAGATTAACATTTTAGGGTTTTGATTTTTTTTCCTTCCTCTTTTCGCTCTCTCTTTTTCTTCTTCACTCTCACTTTCTCTTCTTCTTTTCTTACTATGTTCTTCCTCTCTGCCACTGCTCTATTTTCTCTGTTTCCTTTTCTTCTGTCTTTTTTTTTTTCTTTTCCTCATTATCCTACCAATTCAATTTCTATGCTTTAATTTAGTGGTAACCTGCATTTAAGTAGGAAGTTCCCAATCCACTTTCCTCCACGTCATGAGACCTTTTATTGCCACAAATCACATTTTCAAATTACAATTTAGCCCATCAACTTACCATAATTACAATTTGACCCTTCCACTTTTACAAAATTGCACTTCGGCATCAAAGCCAAATTAGCCTCTCATTTTATTCTAATATTTGATTAAAGATAAAATTACACCGTGGATAAAAATAATGCCATTAATTAATCTAATTATCACTGAGATTAAATTAGGATATTTTAGGCATTACGCCCTCCCCCCACACCCCTCCCCCTTCCCTTAAATAATATTTTGTCCTCAAAATAGTGAGAAACCTTATTCCACAAATAAATGCAGATATTTTTGCCGCATCAATACCTTAGATTCTGAAGTAGCTTTCTCTACACATGATTTCTCCAGATGACTTTGATCAACTGTATTACTTTGGAACGTAATACATGTTCTTTTCTATCAACCACCTCTATCCGATACCTCTTGACACGAGAGATTATCTTGAATTTTCTCCGGTTCTAACTAGATTACATGCATAGGGTCGGGAAAATACTTACTAAGCATTGAAATACATTATGCAATTAACTCAATTCTAGAGGTAGATCACGCCTGTAAGCTACCGTCTCAGTCCAAGATAGGAGTTCAATCGATATAATGAACCTCGAACTTAACTTGCCCAGCATTCTGAATCCCATGATTCCTTTCGAAGGTGGCACTTTTAAAAATACTAGGTCACCTACCTCGATCTCTAACATCCTACGCCTATTGTCAGCATATCTGTCGATTATGTGCTGTACAAATTCTCTCTCAGATAACTCTTACCTTGTATTATGTTTCCTTGTACAGTTCCATACGAGACAGTCTCGTTCTCCCACTACATCCCAATAAATAGGCGTGCGACATCTTCAGCCATACAACGCTTGATAAAGAGCCATTTTAATGCTCACTGATAACTGTGGTTATAGGAGAACCAGATTAAAGGCAACTGCTCATCCCACGTTTTTGCCAAAATCAATAATATAAATGCATGCTAACATATCTTCCAATACATGTATCGTCTGTTCAGATTGGGTGTCATTTTGAGGGTGAAAGGCCATAACATGGTTAACTTTGTTCCCGCTTCTACTTCAAACTTTTTCAAAATCTTAAGGAACCTTGCGTCTCTATCGGACACAATTGTTACTAGCACTGCATAATGTCTAATCACCTCCTTAATATAAATTCAGGCAAGTCGTTCAGTAAAATACCCTTCTCGAATAGGACTAAATCGAGCCTTCTTAGTCAACCTATCCACTACAACCCAAATAGACGTGCATCTATTTGTTGTTCAAGATAATCTTGAAAAAAAAATCCATTGTAATGTATTACCATTTTCACTCAGGTACAAAGAGTGGTTGTAACTATCCGACGATCTTCTTAGGGTCCACCTTTACCTGTTAGCAGGTCAAAAACAGGGATACAAACCCTGATTTATGCATCATGCTAGGCCACCAAAAATTTTATTGTAAATCACAACATATTTTTGTTTCCCTGTTAGCTTTAACGGGGTGATATAATATAGAACAATCGTAGCCCTTAAGGAGTGCCAGCCATATCCTTTGTCTCGTGTTCAGTTTTTTCTGGGTTAAAGATATACTTCAAACTCTTATCGTCTGTATATATCTCACAGGTAAAACCATACAGGTAATGTCTCCATATTTTGAGAGCAAACACCATTACTGCCAACTTTAAATCATGTGTTGGGTAGTTCCTCTCATGATTTTTTAATTGTCTGGAGACATAAGTTATTACCTTGCCCTTCTACATAAATGAACAACATAATCCGTCTTGAGATGCATGACTGTAGATTAAATTCCTTATAACCCTAACGATAATGTAAGAACAAGTGATGTTTTTAACCTTCTTTCAATTCTTGAAAACTATTCTCACATTTCTCTGCTAGCTAAATATTGGATTCTTCTTGGTTAGATTTGTCAATGAGGATACTATCTTAGAGAAGAAGTTGATAAACCTTCGGTATCAAAAAAAACTTAGGAAACTCCAAATTTTAAACATCAAAGTCGGACGCTCCCAACATGAAACCGTTTCCACTTTTCCTGGGACTACCAATATCCTTTCCTTGACAAATGTGTCCCAAAACCTGTACCTTCTCCAACCAAAATTCACACTTTTTGAGTTTGGCATACAACTAATTTTTTTGGAGAATTTGCAAATTTGCCTAAAGTGTTGAGCATGCTCTTTTTTACTTTAAGAGTCAATCAAAATGTCACCAATGAGCATGATGATACAACAATTTAACTATCTCTAAATAGTTCTATTCATGAAATCCATAAATGCCAAGGGAGCATTAATGAATCCAATTTACATTATCAAAAACTCATAATGTCCATATCTTATTCAAGAAGCAGTTTTGGCAACATCATCCTCCTTTATCTTTAGCTGGTGGTAACCAGACGTAAGATTAACTTTCAAAAAATATTTTGCACCCTGTAACTAATCAAAAAGGTCATGTATGCGAGGTAAAGGATATTTATTTCTGATTCTTACTCTGTTTAACTCGTGATAGTCAATGCAAAGCCTCATTGTTCTATCGTTCTTCCTCACAAACAACACTGGGTCTCTCCACGGTGACCCTCTAGGATGAATTAAACCCAATTTCAATAATTCCTCCAATTGTGTCTTATGCTCAACCATCTCTGATGGTGCCAACCTATAAGGGCCTTTAATATAGGACCGATTTCAGGAACCAAATCGATATTAAACTCTTTTTCTTGGTCCGGCAGTTAGCCTGGAAGATCTTCTGGGAAAACATCCAAAATTCATTTACTACTAGAAGTTTATCCAATTGCGATTCACCGGCATTTAAATCATAATTCATTCACTATTGGAAGTTTATCCAATTGCGATTCATGGGCATGGGAATCATATACTATGCTAGGTAACCTCAATATCCATTCTGGATACAACGACGAGTTTCTATAGCAAATATCAAATAAGGAGATCGGACTGATCGATCCCCCTATGTTGACACCCAATTTTTTGTAGTTTTATTTTATCTTTATTATTTATGTTGGGCTTTATTTCTAAATGAAGTTTGTTATTTAGTGTTGGCTATAAGCCTAATAATAAGTGATAGGCCATAACAAGTGTTAGGCACAACGAGTGCCTAACATCTTCTCGTTGAGTAATTTAGTCCCTGAACCTCTCTCTTGGTTTCGACAGACTAGTCATCCTTTGGATTCCTTTGAGTCATCTATAGGTTTTTCTTGAATTAAATAAGATGGCGACTCCACTCCCAAAATCCCTTTTGCAGATTTTTTTTGAGCTGGTACTCCATAGTGGCGAATCCACTGGGGACTAAAAGACTACGAATATTAGACATGAAAAGCTTTTATTGATTTTTGAACTTGTAGTATTTTCTTTGTATTTGGTGGCATGTACAATATGACATAATTGTGATACTTGTGCTTTTATATTCATACCTCACGCACGCATATGTCTCATCCTTATCCACCTATTCGAGAGCGACAGTTGAGGCCCTTAGTCCTCCTGGACTCAAGGCGATCTCTCAATTGAGCTCTCAACTCCACGACCTCATACTAAATATTCCTCCTAGTTTCTTAGTATATTAAATGACTTGTATACGTGCTTGATTGCCCATATTAACTTCCTAGTTATGGGTGAGAGGTATATGGTGCATATGGTATAGTTGAACCAATAGGAGTGACCTTTACACCTGTACTATAAGGAGAAACCACACACCCGGCCCATTTAGTGTTTAGTTCTTTGTTAGGAGGATAAATGTACTGGCCTAAGGCATTTTGGCAAGGAAACCACAAACATTCTGTAAGAGAAGCTGATAAATTCACCCCAAAAAAGGGAGATTTTGACTAGCCAGTCGGTTATCCTCGCTCCCAATCAGATGATTAGTCAGTATGTGCATCGCTTTAAAAAATTTTAAACTGGCTGATTTATACCCTAATCCAACCCATTAATTAACCGGCCGGTTATCCCTCTAGATGACTGAACGGTTAGTCAGAAACCTCCTTATTAAAAAATTTCTAGAAAGATCCTCAAAAAATTACCCTAGCCCTACTGACCAACTGGCCGGTTATCCATCCCGAACGGTTAGTTAGTATCCCACTTTTCTAGAGGTTCTACCAAAATCCAGGATTACCCAATGAACAACTGGATGGTTAACCCATAAGGTTGACCAACTGGTTAATCAATGTTCAATTTATGTACAGGTATAAATTAGCCAATTTAGTACTTTATTATGTGGTTTGTTTAATACTTATTCTTCATTGAGTCATATTTTCCTTCCCTGCTCTCTTCCCACTTTCTAGGATAACAAAAAAAAAAAGGAGCTGAAGAAATAAATAATGTGTATCTGCATCCTCCGTATTCCTAGTTTTTTAATTGACTCGCCGTTCTTTTTCTTTAATTCTTAAAAATAAATTTGAAAAAACAAAGAGAAAAATTTTAACTCTGAGAAGTCTCCTTTAGGGTTTGAGTCAGATAGACGTTGTGTCTTTATTAGGTATAGTGTCAATCCTTAGCCAGTCAAAAGCATGTAAGAAAAAATTCATGAGCAAGAGATGATTGCTTGATCTCATACCCATTCAAATTCATAATTGACCAATCACTTCGAGGACTTATTCAAAAGATGATTTTGAATTTAAGCCTAGTAGTCTATCTCGTTGACACTTATTCTTTATACTTGAGGGTGGTGACTCACTCTCTTTTCAATCGCAAAAATTAGAATTTCATATCCTTCAAAATTTAATGTCAAAAAACCCAATGGGAGAATTTGCTTTGAAGTTTAGACATTCGAGTGAGAATTTTGGAGACTATGAAAAGGCCATGACTTCTTTTCATGGCCAACCTTCCATAAGCCTTTTCACCAAAAGCAAGCCCAATCCTCAAATACAATGAAGTGTCAAATGGATGTCAAAAGTTTCTCCTATGAAAAGGTCACTTACTCTCTCCTAGCATCGGTCATTTATCTTGAAAAAAAATGAAAAGAATAAAGAAAAAGCTTGATAGATTGACCACCCTAAGAAGGGTGGTCTAGGCAAAAATTAGGGCACCAAAAGAAGGAAAAGAGAGAGAGAACTCAAGAGAATGTAGGCTTGCATGAGTCTTCCTCGGAATAAGCATTCCCGGTGATTGAAGGGGCCATCGATTGACCACCACATGTCATCCTAATTATCCTATACTAAATTTTTTTCACTTGCTAACCATTTGTGCTTAAACAATTTATTATTCTTTTTGGAAGCCTATCTTCCCTGACCTTAGGGTGGGTAATCTCTTGGTGTGTGCCTATGTCCTAAGTATTGCTACAAAGTCAACTTCGCATTTTTTAAGGTTTCCCCTCATAAGAACTAAAGTCTTGAATATACATGAGGAGTGGAATCATAACGGTCATTTTTTCAATCTTAAAAGAAGAAACAAACGTTGAGAAAAAGATGAAAAAAGAAGAAGAAGAAGAAGAAGAAGAAATAGAAAAGTTAGAGAATGATTGTGAGATTCAACACATAGAGTTGCCATTTATTTGAGTTCAAAGGCCGATACTCAACAGATCCTATTTGAACTACGTCTGACCTGATTCTCCAACAGTGATACGTAGGCAGCTAATCACCTTCTAGGCTCGGTCTCCATGGGCGCACAATAGGGGATTTGATTGCATATTTGGGTTTTTGAGCTTATTTAGGATTCATTTCTTATCCCACACCCTGGCATACATCATGTCCCATATAAAGTTCTCCTTGAGGTTATGCTTATTCAAGAGAGATAAAGGTTCTCTTACATTTCAATGAGGTTGAAAAAGAAAATTTATATATATATATGTATGATTGAAGGCGCCATCGATTGACCACCACATGTCATCCTCATTATCCTATACTAAATTTTTTTCACTTGCTACCCATTTGTGCTTAAACAGTTTATTATTCTTTATGAAAGCCTATTTTCCCTAACCTTAGGGTGGGTAATCGCTTGGTGTGTGCCTATGTCCTAAGTATAGCTGCAGAGTCAACTTCGCATTTCTTAAGGTTTTCCCTCATAAGAACCAAAGTCTTGAATATACATGAGGAGTGGAATCATAATGGTCATTTTTTCGATCTTAAAAGAAAAAACAAACATTGAGAAAAGGATGAAAAAAAGAAGCAGAAGAAATAGAAAAGTTAGAGAATGATTGTGAGATTCAACACATAGAGTTGCCATTTATTTGAGTTCAAAAGCCGATACTCAACAGATCCTATTGGAACTACGTCTGACCTGATTCTCCAATGGTGATACGTAGGTGGCTAATCACCTTCTAGGCTCGGTCTCCATGGGCGCATGATAGGGGATTTGATTGCATATTTGGGTTTTTGAGCTTATTTAGGATTCATTTCTTATCCCACACCCTGGCATATATCGTGTCCCATATAAAGTCCTTCTTCAGTTTATGCTTATTCAAGAGAGATAAAGGTTCTCCTACATTTCGATGAGGTCAAAAAAGAAAATTAATATATATATATATATATATATATATATATATATATATATATATATATATATATATCCATTGCTCGTTGTAGCAAGTTGCCAGTGCAATTTGACTGTCCGCTACATTATGTAAAGGACATTTTTCACACCGTCCGCTACATAATGTAGCAGACGACGAAAAAAATGGCCGTTCACCACGCGATCTGGCCCTCCACATCTCCATGTGAATGGCTAGATTGCGCTGACAACTCGGGTCAAGTTGCCAGCGTAAGTAATGGATCACGACCATATATATATATATATATATATATATATATATATATATATATATATATTATGGCCTGATGAGGATCCACTAATCTTCATGACCTATTTGGCCTACCCTATCCCGAATGGGAACATGCTCTATACGACAGTTTGATATACTTGCCATCACTTCGATGATTATATGAGAAGCCTTACGACTTTATCTTGTGCCTTTTTATCACGCACTTGATAGTCATATGCTTTTTCGGCCTAGTCATATACATTGATCTACTAACTAATCCCAAGCTTAGACTCTATCAGTCTCATAGATTGTACACTTCCACAACATACACATTAGCCTCATAGTTCATGCACTACCAATTCCATGGATCCTTACTATCCACCTTTGGGCCCAACATTTTTATGGTAGTCTTAAGGATTCAAACTTTTGTGTTGAAATTAAGGACCAATTTTTTTTTCTGTGAAGTTGAAAAGCATCTAATGATAAGGAATTGAAATGATTTTAATAAAAAAAACTTCACTCGTCTTTCCCTCTTTGGGCAGAGATAGATGTGTCAACGGATGGCACCATTACCTTAAATTCTAAAACACAAACCAAAAAATCTCAAAGTGGTTCGCCGACTTATTATATCGGGCAAAGTAAATAATTTTCAATCTCAACATGTTCTCAAACTGTGCAGGGATATTAACTTCATTGTAGGTTCTTCCTTGTTTATGTCTTCAAGGGGCTTTCTCATATGATTTCTCTTTTATTATAGTTTCACTAGGGTTGACTCCAGTTGCAATTGTGTTCAAGGTCTCCAGTCCCTCCTCACTACAATAATGATAGTGTCTGTCTATCTCCAGCCTATTTTCATGGTCTGTCATGTCCATATGCATTTCATCTAAGGGCTCCCTAGCAATTCCCTCTCACGACAGTCGTGGTAATGTCTGTCTTTATTTTTTTTGGATTATTGCATGGTCAACATTGTCTACATGAATTTTGTTGAAAGGACTCTCTAGCCACTTTTCAATGATAGTTTCCATCTTATGTGTGTTTTTTTAACCCAGGGGCTCCATTTGGATCATGTTCCCTAATTATCATGATGTCGTCAATCTTCATCTAGCTCATTGCATGGTAAATTTTGTCTACATGCTACTTGTGTCTAGGGGCTCCCCGTGATATCCCTTTCATGACAGTCGTGATAAAATCCGTCATTTTCTAGCTGAATAGTGAGCATCTTCAGAGTGCATTTTGTCAAGGGGCTCCCTGTGATTCCCAATTAAGGGCAGTCGAGACAGTTTGGTCATTCTGTAGTTCATTGCATAATCAATGTCATCTGCATACATCCCTATCCAGGGGCTCTATTTGACCTTATCCCAACACTCAACGTCAGTGTCTTTGTCTCGTCTCAGTCTACACTAGAGATGTCAAAAAGGGTCAGGCTGTTAGTGGGCCAGCCCAGCCCTAAAGATGCATAGTGACAACCCTGGTTTGTAGAGCCAATGGCCAAGGCCAGGCCAAAGAATTTAGGAAAAAAGCACGGCCTAGCCCTAAAAAAGCCCGGGTCAGGCCCTATCCAGCCCGAAAAATGGCTCGGGTTGAATTTGGCCTCTTTTTTGGCCCGGCCCAAAAAGTACCGGTCTGGCCCAGCCTAGGTTCGACCCCAAATTTTGAAAAATATTTCCCTCCAACGGTCATATTTTTCAAAAATTCCACTTTTACCACCTCAACAGCTATATAACGGCTAGTTTTGGGGGGGGGGGGGTATTTTCATCAACAAGGATCTAACAACTCTTTTTATGCCCTTTTATATTTTTACCTTCCCTAACAACAAAATGACTAGTTTTCAGGGGTATTTTGGTATTTTGTGAACTTTGAAAAATCTATAAATGCACCCCTTGTTCTACACATTTTTCACACCAATCTTCTCACTCTCTCTTATCTAGATTCTACAAGCTTTTCTACCATTCTTGTTTGTTAAAAAATACTAGCCCTCTCTAATTTTCAATTACAATTGTTATCTAATTATTTAGTACTTTATTCCTTTCCATTTAATTACTCTTACTAGTTTTATTTTTTATTCTTGCCAAAAGATTTAGTGTCAAGTATGTCTCGATTATTTAGATCACGTGGCCGCAAACGTCTAGAACCACCACTAGCACCAGAACTTTAAAATTCACCATTATTGGGTATAGATACCCAAGTTGGTTATGAGTTTAACCAAAACATTCCAAATTTTAAATATACACCTTCACAGGATACCAACATTTTAGTCAAGGACGCAGCTCAGTTAGAGACAGTGGTCATCATGAGGAAGGACCGAGCAATCCTAGCTCTTGTCTGCCAGAAGTCCAAAAGGGGAAAAAAAAAGCTCGGTATTGGAATCATTTTAAGGATATTACACTTAGCATTTGAAAATCTCAATGTAAGTATTGTGAAAAAATATTTTTGTGAGGTAGGGGTAAGGGACATCTTACTAGGCATTACCCTTTGTGTGTATCTAATCAAGGCCATGTCAATTCTAGTCAAACGTAGTTATCTTTTCATGGCAACTTATTTACTTATAATCAACAAAACCAAAGTGACGGTTGTACTGATTTTATTACTCACAATGAACAAACTTTTAGTTTTGCTGATAATATTAAGTAATCTAGATATATGAATACTTACGTGCAACCTTTATATAAAAAGGTTCATAGAAACACATCTAAGTCTAATGCACTTAGATAGTATAATACGGCTAAAGCACGTTTGATTGATTAATTTGATGGTAGAGTTAGTCTTACTTCTGATGTCTGAAAATCTTCTTTTACTCTAGTAAATTATACTTGTGTGACGGCCCATTAGATTGATTCTAATTGGACTATGAACAAGATAATCATTGGTTTTGAACTATTCACTCTCTACATGATGTAGTTAATGTTGCTAATATTATAATTCGAGTATGTAACACGTCTAAATAAAGGACAAGAATATAAGTTTTGATAATGCTTCTAACAATATAACTGTTGTTAAAGTCTTAAGGACGAGCCTTAAACCTATATGATGGTAAATTATTTCATGTTCCATGTGTTTGTCAAATAATTAATATAATTGTTCAAGATGATTTAGTTGTTGCAGGAGATATTCTTTACAAACTGAGAGGTATGGCAGTGTTTATTAATAGTTCGGGTCTAAGAATACAACAATTTAAAACTTTGTGTCTCAATATAGTTTGTTTCTTAGGAGACCACTTACAAATGTCGTGCATAGATGGAACTCCACATATCATATACTTACATGTTTTGGTATACAAAGAAGTGTATACGCACTGCTTACTGACCATGTTCTCACAAGGCTTGCAAAGTCGCGAAGAATGGTAGATGACTGCACACCTATCCGAATTTTAGGAGGTATTTTACACGCCTACCAATTTATTTTCTGGTACATACTATCCTACATCCCCTATCGCTATAATAGAAATTCTAAAAATTGCTAACATTTTAGCGTAATGGAGATATATAGGACCCTTTTCAGGGTATAGTACAAGATAGATATAAAGTTTTATAAATATTGAGCAAAATTGTTTGTTGTTTTTGCTGTCGCCACTTGTTTGGATCATAAGTTAAAGTTGCATGGTTGGATGTCTCAAGAGTAGAAATATCTAGAGAAATGTAATATGTGGATACCGCCACAACCAAGCTTACAAAGAAAGTAAGTAAGACATTTGAAGATCTATATAACCTATATCAAAATTCTGCTGGCGTGCACGGGAAAGCTACAATGTCGAAGGGTGAAATATATTATGGGTCATAGCTTAACGGCCTTGAACATCTAGTGGCAAAACAAACAACAGCGGAAGGTACTAGGTTCGTCTTATTTTTCCTCTTTCAATGAAATTAGTTTATATGCAAATACTAATCATTTTTCTTCTTCATCAACGAAAGAGTAGATAAATTTTAATTTGTTAACTTTTTTAAAACAAAATGATTATATATATATATATATATATATATATATATATATATATATAAAGTAACTTCGCATGCTTGTTTACAAGCAACTGGTCCCAAGCTTGGATAAAAGGGAGAGGGTCTATAAACAAACTTATCTTATACTTAATTTTTTCACAACATAAAACATCAACAAAGAGAATTTAAAAAAATAATAATTTTTGTTTAGGCCAGGGCTTGGCCAAAGCCCATCCCTAAATTTTGGGCCTATTGTTTGGACTTGGACAGGGCTCTTGTAATATCCGCATAGTTTCGGGCGCGTAAAAAAAAGTTTGGGGGTTCTTTTGCAAATATTTGAAGTTGGGGGGCTAAGGGTATAATTTCATAAAGTATAAATTATTATGGGGTTGACACCTCATTTTAGCTAGGTGACTAAGCTAAACATAATATTTTTTTATGGGAAGGATAAGTTTTTGGGTGAAAGAAAGGAGGAGAAAAAAAAACAAAGAAGAGAAGAGAAGTAGAACATAAAGAGAGAAACAGGGCAAGAAACGAAGAAGAAACGAAGAAGAAGAAGAAGAAACAGAGAAGGAGAAAACCGAAGAAAACCTGTAAGGAGCCAATTCCTTTCTGCTTACTTTTGTATGCACCTGTGACCAAGGTTTTGAAGGTTATGTGCGTGAGGTTGACGGTGGGGCAAAGGTGGCCACGACTGTGTCGTGCGCAGTGAACAAAAGCATAAGGGTGTGTATGTGCCGTGAGACCATAAGGGTTTATATATGTTGGGGTAATTTAAATGAATAATCTTGTGGGTAGATAGGGTGTTTGCAAGGTGGTCAAGTGCGTGTACGGTTTACCTTCATATAACAGTGTGTGTGTGTTCTTGCACGGTGGGGGTGTGTAGGGGTAATTTGAGTGTGTTAGGTGGATATATGTGAAATATGATGCGTATAGGGGTGTTTAAGAGAAGAAATGACGAGTGGTAGTGAAATTCCGAGGAGTTTAAATGCATGTTTTGCAGGTTTAGTGTGTGTATTGTGTGTGTTCTTGAGAGGGTGTGTGCGGGTGGATGTATATGATGATTCGTGCATATGGGGGAGTGTTAAATGTGTTGTAATGTGTGTAAGGGTGTGAAATTAAAGTGTGTAGGTGTGTAAATGTATAACAGTGTGTGTATGGGAGTGTGCAGGTGAGTGTGCTTCGGCTGGAAGAGTGAAGAAGATGAAGTGTGTGTGCGTGTATGTTTAGGTGAAATAGTGTGGGTATTGATGTGAATAGTGGTTGTTATTGTCACTAAAGGTAAGAATTAACTAGGCAGTGTTTTCAACGAATTTTTATAAATATCTAAGATCAAAATTAGACAAAGTGAAAAACTGTGACCCTAGATATTTTTACGAGACATACAACCTGGAATTTTTCGGGAATTTTTGATACCCTCGAAGGGTGCTAAATTAAAGTATCGGCTAACTAAAATTAATGAATTATTTGGCATAGTAAATTAAATTATTTTAATCTGAGACTTTTAGGAGAACCTTAATTTATTGATATGATACAGTATCTAATATTTTGTACCATTCCGGAGCCGATAGGTATTTTTTAGCCGAACCGGCTTTTAAGCCTCGGTCCAGACACCGGTTCGAGATTTTCGGGCAAAAATTTTCTAAAGTATTTTTTAGCCCAGAAATGACTCTACGATGTTTAAAATAACATTTTAAGGTATTTTTGAAAATTTTTCAATACTCAAAACCCTCAGGGGTATTATGGTAATTTACCACCCTGAAGGGGTATTTTGGTAATTTTACACATCCGGGGAGGGGGTCTTTCTGGGAATGTGTGTGAGTTATCATTGAGTTATAATACAGTGATGTAAGTTGTCTTATAATCTTTGAACTGTTCCGTTTAGGTTAACGCAAGGAGTATTTCGATTAGGTTATCGTAGCGGCGAACCAGGTAAGGGTTTCTATCCGAATCTCGAGTCATCAATTTGCTTCTATAATTATTCTTTTGTCTGCTCATGTTTGTTGTTGAACTCTAAATGTACATTGATTTTGATATATTATTGCCAAGTAAGCCCTGATGTTGAGCCTGATTCAATTATTGAACTCCTATCGATGCTCACTTTTTACTGCGTATTAAGCATTGATCTGTGCATTGATTCTGAAATAAATGTCTTATGTATACTGACATGGGAATCTGTTCAGTTCTGTTCTAAGGCGGGCGTCATAAGGCTGGCTGAATCTGCGTGGAACGTAGGCTAGTACCTATATGGACTAATATTCTGGTACTTCATGCATGTGTACAATTTCTGAGCCTTGCCTGTATGGCATTGCTAGTGCCCATGATCAGTATCTTCTGAATGTGTGAGCATTGTATCCAAACTTATTGTTCGAAAATGTCTGAGCACAATTGTTTGAGATGCCTGAACTATTTGTCTTCGAATTGTTGTAACTCCTTCCGAGATTATTTTGAACGACCTTACTGAGCTCTCAAAAGCTCACCCTTAATTGTTCTGTTCTGCAGGTAGTCCATAGCGGTAGCTTGTGTGAGGGAGATCAGCATCAGGTAAGGCTTTCAGGGCATCTACTCTAGACTATGTACATAGGACCCCTGCGCAAGCCTGTATAGTTAGTGTGCTAGTTAAGAATTATGTACGAGGCTTGTAACATCTTAAGTCAGGAAACTTTGTTGTGGAACTTCATGTGTTGGAAGAACTTAGCGTGACGTTGTTTAAGAATCTAAAATTATGACAGGTGCTCTGATCTGTGTGATATTATAGGTTAACGTCCTAGGGGTCCGGAGCAAGGGAGTTCCGAATTTTCGGGGCGTTACAGCTCTGATGTCCTCCAGTAGGCCTGGCATAGGCCCAGTCCGGTTCCCTACGGCCTGAAGCCCAGTCCGGTTCCGTACGGCCTTATAATATCCCAAACTTTGGGAGCCGATTAAAATAACCATTTGGGCTCCAAAAAATAAACAAGCGATAATTTTGAGCAATACTCGGGTATTAGAAGCTTGTGGAAGCTTAAAAGAATTTTGGGGCAAAAATGTCATTTTTAAAATTTTAGGGGTATTTTTGTAATTTTTGAAATTTAGAGGGGCTATTTTGCAAAATTTGAAAATTGGTTACAAGATGGTGCCACCTCCTCCTTGGTTATTTGATAACTAATGAAATAAACTATAAAATAATAAATAAGGATAAGATCTTTAAGTGAAGAAAGAAAACAAAAAGAAAAACAAACAAACAAACAAAAAAAACCAAAAGAGGAAACTTTCCCTTTCGGGAAAGAAGAAGAACAAAACAGAGAAAGAAGGAAACAGAGGGAAAACCGGGAATTTTGGGCAGCAAATTCGAGAAAGAGAAAGAGAAAGATTGAAGATAAGTTCAAGGTTAATCTTCCCCTTCCTTCCTAATATGCAAATTCAATTTTTATGAGTGTGTTTGGGCTTGGTGCAAGGTGCGGGAGTGCCATGAACATGGCTGGGCAGCCATGGTGTGGTTCATATGCTTGAGTGTTTTTGGATGAAGAATTGAGGTGAAACCTTGTTGGAATCGTGGACATGAGACCTAAAATAAAAAAGAAAAACGAAACTAATTAGGGTTTCATAATTGGTGGGAGTTCAGTCTGCGTGGGTGTGTGTTTCAACATGTTTTAGTGTGTGTTCTTCAATTTAATTAATGGGTTTGAATTCAATTGGTGTAATTGTGTAAATTGAAAGGGTTTAGGGCATTAATGTATAGTTTGTAATGAAATTTAGTGGTTAAAGTGCATAAAAGAGAGGAATTTAGGGGTGATTGAAGGAGGAATGTGCCCAGGTGTGCTTCTGCTGGAGGTTGAAGACGAAATGTGTGTGTTTGAAGGTGATATAGTAGGTGTCTTGATTTGAACAGTAATGGTAATTGCCACTAAAGGTAAAAAAATCAATTAATCAGTTTTTCTCACGAATTTTCATAAATAGTTAGGAGCAAAATTAGACAAAGCCCAAAACAGTAACCCCCAATATTTTTACGAGACCTAGCTCTGGAATTTTTTGGAAATTTTTGGTGTTCGCGAAGGGCGCTAAATTGGGGTACCGATTAAAGAAATATATCGAATTATTTAGCATAGCAAACTAACATTTTTAATCTAAAAATTTTATGGAAACCTTATTATACTGATATGATTCATATTATAAAATTTCGGATCATTCTGAGGCCGATAGGTATTTTTCACGAAACTGGCCTTTTAGCGCTCGATCCGGACACCGGTTCGGAATTTTCGGACGAAAATTTTTAAAATACTTTTTAGGCCAGAAATAACATCAGGATGCTTAAAATAGCGGTTTAAGATATTTTTGAGATTTTTTCGGTGCCGAAAACCCCTAGGGGTGTTTTGGTAATTTACCACCCCGAAGGGGTATTTTGGTAATTTTACCTATAAGAGGTATTTTGAAGTAAATTTACATACAGTAAGATTATTTTAGTGACTTTGCTTATGGAAAAGTCATTTTGAGAATTAAAGTGTAACGGGGGTGTTTTGGTAATTTGCCACCCGAAGGGGTATTTTGGTAATTTGACCTAAGAAAGGTATTTTTACATAAATTTACATATGGAAAGTTTATTTCAGTGATTCTACTTACGGGAAGGCCGTTTGGATAATTTAAGTCCGAGAGGGGCATTTTGGTAATTTTACACCCTAGGGGCGTTTCGGTAATTTTACATACCCGGTGAGGGGAGGTTCATTTTGGGAGCATGTGTGAGTTCGTATTAAGTTATAATTTTGTTCTGTAGGCTGTATTCTAATGGTTCGATTATTCCGTTTAGGTTAAAGCTAAAGACTTCCGGTTAGGATAATTTAGCTGCGGATCCAGGTAAGGGATTCTATCTGAACCTTGGGTAAGGACTTTTGTCCGAACCCTTATTTGATTACTTGTACTCGTAAGTACTCCTTTGATATATTTACGGCTAATGCCGAACTCTGAGTTATGTATTGATATCAGCATGTTCTTGCCCAGAAAACCCTAATGTTGAACCTGAATCGGTTATTTGGAAATCTTGTGATGCTCGCATGTTATTGCGGGCTGAGCAAATTTGATAATTGTCTGTATCCACTCTCCCGAATTGTTGTGATTATATTCGATAATTATTCGCAGTCGTTTTGTTGTTTATCTGTGATTTTTCTTCTGAAATTCTGATTTCTTCTGAATTGTTATGTCAAAATCTGATATCTGTTCGTAATCATTTTTGTTGTTTATCTGTGATTTTTCTTCTAAAATTATGATTTCTTCTGAAAATCTCGAATGCTGACTTATGTCAGTATGATTATTGTTATGAGAACCCGAATTGATTTCGGGGATATGAGCTTATGTTAACGCTCATTGATATTGTTAATTTCTGTGTTGACCTGGGTACCTGTTTAGTGGGGAGGCGGTATAAGGCTGGTTGAATCCTGCATGAAACGCAGGCTAGTACCCAAGTGGACTAGTAATTATTTAGTACATCATGCATGTGTACACTATATGAGCTTGCCATAATGGCATTGCAATCGCCCAGGATCAACATTGATTTTTGATTTTCTTTAGCTAGAATGATTTGTACTTGGGTTGAAAGCCCTTGACAAACATTCATTGTACTTAGCTAGAAGGATTTGTACTTGGGTTGAAATCCCCTGACAAGCCTTTATCGTATTATCTGATTTGATTTCTGCTCGGATTGAAATCCCTTGAGCAAGGGAAATTTTCGTGGTACTTGGAAATGCGGACTTGAAAAGGATCTTTTATTGATCGTTTTGGATCTGTTCTGATTGTTAATATTTATTTTGGTATCTATTTCTGATGAACTTTGCTCAGTTTGGGTAATTATTGAATTTTGATCGTTCGAAGTGTCTTGAAAATCATCGTCGGTTGGATTTTTTGGAGTCGTGTTATAATCTCTTTTGTAGTCCTTGTACGACCTTACTGAGCTCTCAAAAGCTCACCCTCCGTTTGATTCCCTTCTGCAGGTGATGATAAGCTGTAGCAGGTTCGGGAATGGGTTAGAGTCTGCGTGAGGTTCCGGTGAGCCCATCACCACTGTATAGTAAGACCCCTGTGTGGGTCGGTACTGTTAATTTGTTCTTAGGAAATTTGAATTGCGAAGAACCTAAGCTGTAATAGTTTAAGCTAAGAAATTATGATCCAGTATTTTGAGAAATCTGAGTTGATGCTGAATTAGATCCGGTAGGTTAACGACCCGGGAGTTCGGGGCGGCGGAGCTCCGGATTTCGGGGTCGTTACAGGCCTGAAGCCCGGTCCGGCCCATTTTCCCCTCTGACCCGATGGCCAGCTGACCTTGTCTATGTTTTAAAAGTACCTACTTGCCTCACCCTTTTGATGGAGGCATTACCTTATGGTGGGACCGTGAATGTTGTACAGGTAGACTAAGTTTTGATAAGTTTTTAAATTGACCAAAGAATTTGCTGAGTATTCTTATTTTCACATCCATTTCCCTCTTCTAAATTTTTTGCTTAAAGTTTCCATAAGGTTTGATAAATATAGAATGAACTTTCTCACGTAATTCAACAACCCAATTAATTCAAGTTGACTAGTTATATTATTAGCTAAAGGAATCAGCTAATTCTTTATGATCTTCATATTTTCAGACATCATGAAGATTGTACGAATATAGATTGTGCCTACACTTTTCAAAGCCTTGTCTAAGCTTTTTTGTCATCTGATGTTTCTTCATCAGATTCATAGTGTAGTCAGAAACAAGTTCCTCTGCCTCATCTTAAAAAACTGACTCATATCCCCACCATGGTCCATAATTTTCTTCAAAAAATACATATGCTCTGACATTTTATTATCTTTTCTTACTTGGGCACACTTGCACAGTACCCTTTCTCGCACATAACCAGCAACAACCACACTCTTTTGGGTGATTTTTCTTTAGTAAATAAGGGTTTTTTTACCATTAAAAGTTGTACGGTATTTTTCTTCTAACGTATCTCTCCCAAGGTTTCCGCTTTTATCTTGATGGGCTAAATTCGTATTCTGAAAACTTTCCACCTCCTTTCACATTTTTTATTGTTTTGAAATTTTCTTTTCCAAATTTTTTATTCGTGCAATTTGGCTTCTTTCAACCCCATAGCTATTTACAATATTGTCAGCTTTTGTGCAACAATATAACTCATATGAGACTTTTTCTTATCTCTTATCGCATGTCTTTCCGTACAATGTTTCTTTAGTACTTCCTTGCTACTCTTTCTTTGAAGGAATTACAAATTATACCTTCATTTGGAAAATTAATTAATTTTCTCTTGCCATAAATCGTCCCATGGTTTTCGGAGTTTGTCAATAAAATATTTTTACCAATAGATGATATCCCTTAGTTCTAGC
>JAVXUP010003024.1:0-91861 GCA_033070095.1 Escallonia herrerae | reverse complement strand
GAAAAACTAGTGGAATTTCATTTCCTGAATAACTTTAATAACCAGTTGATGTGAAAGC
Organism: Escallonia herrerae; assembly: GCA_033070095.1. Classification (NCBI taxonomy): domain Eukaryota; kingdom Viridiplantae; phylum Streptophyta; class Magnoliopsida; order Escalloniales; family Escalloniaceae; genus Escallonia; species Escallonia herrerae. Next base: position 91,803 of record JAVXUP010003024.1, on the reverse strand, counting down.
TTTAACCAACAAGACATTTTACATCGTGCTTAACACTTCCCTCAGCCCCCAACAGCATGTGGAGAGACGAAACAAAGGTGCTCAAGGGGTACCAAGTGCAAGCTGAGAGACTAGAATCAAGACTTGCCAATCCAGACCCCGATACCATATTAAGACTCAAAGTTAGAATGATGGCCTATATGTTTAAGCTGCCGAGAGTAGGCCAAGAATCTATATCATGGTTAAGACATTTAGTCTCTCAAACAATGTGACACATCCTGGTCCACGTATTTTGAAAACAGTAAATCCAACAGTTTAAGATGCTCAAATTGCAAAGCAGCACATCTTGGTCCAATTATCTTAAACAGAAGGTCTTTACAGTTTAAGATGTTCAAATCATGAGAGGTCACATCATAAGAAAAAATTTTTAGTCGCAACTTTAGTATACCTAACACCTCTCTTTTCAAAATCAACTTTTTTCAACAGATATCTGTCATGTAGTCTAAAAATATAAGAAAGGGGAACCCGTACCTATCTTCTAAACACCAGAATCTAGACTTAAGGAACCAAAGAAAGCACAATTTGAAAGTCATGTACTTGCTATTTTTCTTGAAGTCTATAACCATTAACATTCTCCCTTGCTTTATAAGTTTGTGACCAGTGAGCAAGGTGTGTACTATGTGAGTTTCCATGGGTCCTACAAGATAACTTAATACCTATCTTAATCACGCACCTTTCCTTCAGTGATGATAAATATTGCTCAATACATCCCTGATGAACAGCATGTCCACAGGAAGAAAGATAAATTCCATCACAATCTGAAGGGCCAACTCCGTCGTACGCCTGAAGAGGCATCATGGATTTTGACAGTGCCTTATCATTGTGAGAGCGGCCATTTTCTGAGGGCGAAGGATTATCTATTGATTCTTTTGAAAGAGCGGCAATGTATTTTCCAAGCAAAAGAGACTCACAATCTCCAGATCTTGTTGGACTACCTCCAGACGTTGCAATTTGCTCCTCATTTTTCGCATAATAATCTGAACGTGGCATATATTGATGCATCCCTTCACGAATCAACAAGTACATGCGCTCTTCCAATGGGTCATGGGAGGATGCCGTGCTTTCCCCAGTATCACTTGACGTGCAAGGAAGTTGAACATTTCTAACCGAAGGGAACCGAGCTTTAATAAATTCTAGAAAAGCATTGACTTCCCTAGGTTGTCCATCAGAAGCAAACTCATTAACTGCATTCTGAATCAAGTGCATTAGCTGATAAGATGAAATCGTTTCTGAACTTCTTGAGACAGTGCTCCCCTCAGATGAAACATCCATTGTGTCTGTGCTGGTAGAAACATGCTCCTTCTCTGACTGGTGAACTTGTTCCCATGACGGTGGACCTCTGTCAACTAAACTCAGAAGCCTGGATTTCTAATTCCAAAAATAACGAAAACTTCAATTTGACTAGCTTAAGAGGTAGTCAGGATGAATTTGTCAAGAAAATTTAGCTAATTGAAATTGATAATAAAGTGACAGAACTAAATGCCAGGAAGTGACCAACCTGCAATAGAATAAGAAAAGAGATGGGATTTTTTGAAGTAGTGTCATGGCATAGGGAGCAAATGACTTCGGTATCATGTCCAACATCAGAGGAACATATTTCTTCTTCAACGTCAGAGGAACTATCTTGACCAACTTTAGAACCATCCAACCCATCCTCTGCAGTAGAATTAATGCTCGCAAGAAACTTTGATTGCTGAGCTCTCATTTTCTCCTGCATTTGCAGCCTAGTGAGCATTGAAACAAAAACAAAAAGACTAGCCATAACCGTCTGGTTTCCTAGCATATGGCCTCCTTGCCAAGTTTAGGAGGTATTTTGGTATGGATTGATCAGGTAGATAATTAATTCCTTGTATATAGGGAACCAGGTCAGATATAAAAACAGCTGTTTCACCTACTTAAGCTGATGATCCTAACGAGACATGGACTTTGATACCTATAGGCTATAGACATAGTTACTAAATGAGCGTCCAGGCGCGCCCCTAGGCACGAAGCCCTGCAAAGCCCAATCTTAGCACCTCGTCCCATTCAAGAAACCCGCGCTTAGTGTGTGTAAGACTGAAGCCCGAAACTATCTTGAAGCTATTATTAGTCACAAGCACTTCAAACAAAAGGTTTAGACTTTTTTTTTTTTTGCGCTGACTAACTTGACCCCAAACTATTACTATTTCATAAAATTGGAAACAATTTCTCCTGCACTAAAACACATTCGACTGGCACAGAAAAGAACAAAAAGACCAGCTAGACCCCTCTGCAGTCTCTTCTCACTGTAGTCTCCTCTCTCTCTCTCTACCAACCAGAAGGCACAATTTTCCTCTCTAAATCCCATCCCTATTTAGCAGCCCACCGTGTTCTACAAAATGCCAAAACAGAAAATATGTCGAATCATGAGTAAACAATGCTGAGCTTGGACAAATGATAACTGAAACTTTTGCTACGAAACGCGATGTTTGTGGATATAAAGCCAAATATATTGGTATACAGTACCAACTTTTCGGTATTTGTCTTTTGAAGTATGCTGCAGATCTGCTCCAGTCTTTGCGCTGCGCTTTGAACAACTATCTTCCTTCTTTTATAATATGTATATATATAGCGTATCTCTAATAATGTCTACCTGATTCTCATCAATGACCAAACAATGTGTTGCTTAGACATGCTGCCGGGTACACAGGCAACCAGAAATGTTTAATGTAACCCCATGGCAATGTTATTTGCCTGTTATGCATTTCAACAAAATCAGACGACATCCATGCCATTTTACGTGAAGCCCTACTTACTGGTGTCGACACAACATCAACACTAGTATTGGGACAGTACCAAGTCCAAGTCTCCATGCAGTACCTGAAATGCTCAACATCAACAGGATGAAGAACACGAAGAATGGAAAGGAAAAAGAGCTGCCAGCCAAAAGACGACGACGAACAAGCGAACACAGCTGGTTATCTACAATGTGTCGGACCATAAACGTAGTAGGCTGGTAGTCAAGGTCTAAAACCTCTTTGTGGAGCTTTAAAATACTTTTCCAAAACACTCGTAATTTTTTCTGAAAGTCCTGTGTAAACCATATATTCTGCATCTTGTCAATAACTCCCTTCCACCTAACCTACCCAATTATATACCTAAAAAATATCTTACATTGCACAAACTACCCAAGTAACTACACAGTTGAATTTTTAGACACCGCTTCACACACACTCGATTTCAAAGTAACGTTATCTCGAGCTAATGACACTGGTTGTGTGCATATTGAACACAGACTATCCTGACTACTGGCACAATATTACAGCATAACGATAATAAAAGGTTTTTTTGCTAACTTCTCACCAATATGGCAGCTTGTCTCTCTCGAGCTTCTGCCTTGCGCTTATCACCATCAGAAGTTGACCCCATGGTATCTGAGACACTATTCGGAATCGAGTCAAGAATCTGATTGACCACCTCAGGTGCAATTTGTTGAAGTTTGGTCATGCATCCGGAGTCTAGCTCGGCAAACTTCTTCAATAAATTTTCAATCAAAGAAGAGAGGTTGAAACTTCCAGCTTCAACAAAATCATCTGGATTTTCTTTCTTGTATATCCTCATCAGCGAAACAAGAAGCGATAACAAGCTCTGATCACCATATCTGTTACTTCCCACGCAAATCTCTTCACCAGCAAAAGCTAACACGGGAATCAAGTCACCTACGTAGCATGACCTGTCACCAGATTCCTTCTGCGCATGACAAATGTCTAATGCTAGAGACAATAGGTGCAGAGCAGTTAATAAGACGCCATCAGGAGCTCGTGACGCAGTCAACTTGTCAGTGAAGAACGCGTAATACAGCACTGCACGGACAAGTTGGAGGACCACTTTACAAGTAGCTATTTGAGCAACTCCTTTGAGGGGATCATAAATCTTTGTCCACTGTGGAAGTTGAGTGGTCCAGGCGGAAACATTGCAAAAGCGCATATATCTTTCTTCTGCAACTTGTAAGTCCCTTGGCTTCCAACGGGGATGATACAAGTCCAATTCCTTCCAATACGCCAATCGCAATTTATACATACCCTGCGATACAATAAGTGTAAAGGAAGTGAAACACAAGCATGACATTCAGAAAAGACTAGCAAATACTGGCGTCATGAAGCGAACCTGATTCATTCCAGATGGATTCAAGTACACCGCTATCATATCCAAAATTTCCTGAAGCCGATCAACTTTTGAAAGATCGCCAGGAAGAGATTTCACCAACTGGCTACGAGTGGCATCACCAGTAGATAGCTTATAAATCAACTCTCTTTGCAAACATTCAGTGGTAGTCAGTCCACAAAACCTTCTTTCTTTTACTATCTGTATAATAAGAGTGAGCATTTCCTGCACCAAAACTGGTTCGTACCTGGAAAGTTTGCACAAGGAAAAACAAAATGTCTATTATTAACAGGTATATTCATAAGAAATGAAATTCATCGGTCACAATAGCTCAGTTATATCCCATGATCTGTTTAATAAGAGTGAGCATTGGATGAACTTTTTTATATCCCATAATCTCCACAGAATATGGTCACAATAGCTCAGTTAGCCGGCAGGACTTTAAGCGATAAAATGTGGCCAAAAGTATTGATAGTGACACAGAGTTGGAGCAAAATATACTCCTATTGATAGGCCTCTTTTTCAGTGTGTGAAACTTACATTGTTACTATACTTATTTATGCTACCTAATTTGGAGTCAACTACAAAGTGAATTAAACTTTTAGCACTGCTAAAATGAGATGTGCAACAGTTACCTTTTCGTAATTTATTGCAGGCATGAATATAAATTGTTCTTATTGTGCTATGATGGCTTGTTTGGGTACAGTTCGTGGAGTACCAAAAGATGGTATGCTTAAATAGGGAAATCCAAGTCTGTGATAACATAGACCATCTATTAGAATGTCTGATGGCCATTTCTCTGTGCTGATGGACTGTTTCTGTGAGACGACATGGAGTGGCACACCACAATACAAGATCGGTTCCCGCCAACGGTGTCCTGATAGGGTCAAGTTACCCGCTGAGATAAGCTAGCCACTGGCCCTTCAACAAGCCAGTTTCAAGAAGTTCCTACACCCCAAAGTAAACCGGTTCAAAGCAACCTTCTTCGCCATATTGTTCGCAGACAAGATTACCAGAGTAAGCACTGCACTTACCACGTCCACACCTACACTTTCATTTTCAAAATGGGGTACTCGCCAACTATGTTTATCAAGAAAAGGAGCATTTTCTCCAAATTGACATTCCACCACGTTATCCTTCACATCTTCTTGGCACACACGAACACCTACATTGACTTCTGGAAAGTCAGCATCGCTATATCGGTTTCAGTTCCTCTGGAAAGGGGGGTTTCAATTTCTCTGGGCTTGGGCTATCTAGGATGATGAAAGGCGAGTAGGAAGGTTACCAGGTTCAAGAGTTCAAGGTGGATTTCGTGCCCAAGATATTTTCCACTAGAAGGCTGTCATGATGGCGTGGACTACGGTGACTTCATTGGGTGGTGGAGGTGGTTGCCACCACAGAGTTGGAAAAGCGGTACACTGAATTAGGTTAGCTATGCCTCTTCGACATCTTAGAGTTGAATTTCCCGAGGTCGGAGCCTCTTCTAATATCTAGCAGACTGCTTTAAAAGTTTATACGCAACACTCCATATTGTCCTATTTCATTAGGTAGAATTGAAAGTCAACCAGGTAATAGTTTAAAGTCTAGCGTAGTCCAAGGGGAATAGAGCTATTACACAAGATTACACATCATTTACAAACATAAACAAATGTTCCTTGAGTCTAAGAGAACATAAAAACTGTAAAACACGTCACATACATGCTCTTAATCTAATATGTATTGTTATCATATAGCTTCTTTCTTTTCATATCCATATCCCTTGGAAACCTGACATAATTTTTTATTTGTATAATTTCACGAGTCTGTGAATCGTCGAAAAGTGTCTGCAAAGAGTAACACTAGCATGCTACTCAGACGCACGATCATATCTAGCTCTTGACTTTTGTAGTATTGCAAGAACACAGAGTCGAACAGCACAACGGTTAATTATTTCATACAAACAGTACGAATTAGAAGTAACCATCCACGACACATAAGGGATCTTGAACTATGTAGATCCATTGCATTTCCAGGCATATATCATGATTCAAACAAACATGACATATAATCCGTAAACAAGGTGCAAAGCAGGGATTCAACAAAGAAAAAGAAGAAGAAAGCATGATGCCACAGCCAAAGCATTCCATAAGAAAGGGAGATTGGAGAAAGATACATACTCACTAGACCGTTCAAGATTCAGTGAAAGGTAACTGGATAGGCCAAAACGTTCTAAGATTCGAGTTACATAAAGATTTGCGGGAGCTAATGCAGCACAACACTGAAGCAGAAAGAGATCATGCTCTAGAGACTGTTCAGACCTGCATGGAGGCACAAAAAGCAAAAAAAAAATGTGCATAATTAAGGCTAAGAGATCAACGCATAATGTGCAACCGAGGTCAATATATGTTGCTAATATATACGTATCACCAGAAAGAGAACTACACACCAGCGGACTGAACGATAGAACTCAGAGGATATTAGTGCAGATTCCCCATTCTTCCGCCACATTCCAGCATGCACCTCCGCACAGAATACCCTAATGCGCAGAGGATGTTCCATCACAAAGGCAGAAAACCCAAAAGGGTGGCAACCTCCCAATATATGACCGAAGAAGTCATGATACATAACTGATAATGGATTACCAGAGGTAGCGCTTACTATATTTGGTGATGCAAATTCACCGTAACATCTTCTCAACACTCTGTGTAGAACCAACGAAAGTAACCTGTGTAATGGAATGTGAACAGATATATCCTGGGAACTAACATCATAAGTTATATCTGGCCAATCTGACAAATTCAGAACACGGAGGGCTTCTAACTCAATGGCATATTCTCCTTCCAACACGGTACCACTAAAACCTGCGGAGCTACTGTCTAATCCAATACCTCGTCCACTTTCCGAGTCAACACCATGGGCAGCTGCAGAACATTGTTTCCAACAAACTTCGCTTGAACTTGTATGTTTACAAATGGATGAAGGAGCGTTATATGACTTAAAGATATATCTGCCCTTCCTAATCTTGGACAGTGTTCTCTTCAATGCAAAGAAATTGTTACCAGGTGCATTACTAGCTTTTGGAGATGAGTCGCGGAGAAGAGGCCCCAATGTATTATCCACTCCTAAAGAGTATTCAATAGCCCTTAAGCACTCACTTGTTAACCATGAAACAGAAGCTGGAATCGGCAAATCTTCAGATTTAGATTCTGCAGCCCTGGATGCACACTCTGAAGTACAGCTCCTCCCTGTAACACTACTAACAGAGCTTTCCTGCGAAAGCCTTCCTACTTTTGCATGCCTTACGCTATCTTGGTATTCAAAATCTTGCAAAAATGTGTTGAAAAAAGCTTCATCATCTCTCCCCTCCGTATTGCTGACAGAAAAGGCCCCAGCCACTAACAGAGAATGAACGTTGGCAATAGAACGACCTAAAACAAAAGGCAAATGGTTATATTCATTTTCTTCTTCTATATGGATGCCTGTTTCTCGCTTTTGAGGATTCATTCCTTGCAGAAAAGCCAAGAGTTTCATCCAAGTTCTTAAGATATCACGCCGGTCACGGGCTACAAATTTGGGTACAACAGAATGGCTCATGACAAATCGAATATCTTCAACTACACGATAAGTTGTTTCATACAAATTTCCCCATTTAGAAACCTGCAAAAAAACTAAGCTTAACTATCCCAAAGAGCAGAAGAAACTAAACGACAATTTAAAGACTAATTATCTAGTGGAGAAGAACTAAAACAGAAGAATATAAAGAGAGGTTATGCAAGACATTGAAAAAAGTGTAAATGCATTACTAACAAAAAAGCAGACTTGGCAACAGAAAGGGAAAAAAAACAAAAAAGGCAAAAAAACCCTTTAACAGTAAACCTTCATAATCATTCAGTGACATTTGGATAACTCTAGAAAAACTACAAGCTTGGTCTAGGAGACAAAATATGAGGGTTTAACTTGATCCATTGCTTGAGAATATTGTTTCATACGGTTTCTATGCCATAAAAAGTTACAGCCCTACAGTAATGAAAAAGAAGTAGAAATTTACCGGCAAAATACCACGTTAAGAACAAAAAATAAAGGACTGCTAAAAAAAAGTGAACAGTAATGAACTACCTGTAATCGGCCATCTTCTCCAGCACAAGACATGAATATGTCACCCAAACATTCCAACAGCAAGGCTAAGAGATTAATTTCCTTTACAAGACGTGGGGTTAGAGTAGGCACTGTAAAGATTTGCACGGAGAATATGGATACCAGAGGATACTTCTTAAAAACAGTATCATTACACTCCTTTATAGCTTCTCTCACAACAGTCGGATAATAGCTTAAGAAAACTTTTGCAAACTCATACTTGAAGAGAGGTTCGCCCAGTAACTTCAGAAGTAACTCGTGGAGCTTCGTGACTACATCTTCACTCAAGAACCTCTCTGCCCTGACCAGGATGTCCAACAATCCAACTGACATGAAGACTCTCCCAGAAACAAAACTGAGCAAACTTTCACTGTACTTGCAGAACTCCAAAAGCATCTCCACCACAGCAGATGTAAGCTCATCTGCAACCTTCTTGACTTTAGAAAAAGAATCATCTCGTGTAGGACTGTCCTGAGACAGTGTCTCCACAAACTGTAGCTTGGTCTTCCAACAAAGGAACAGGGAATCAAGAACAGGTCCCACAGATTTTGCAAACTCCTCAGGAAGAGGTTGTATTTGTTCCGTTCCTTTATGCTTTGAACAAAAACCTTCACGTTTCCATGCAGTTACATCTCCGCAATCACAGCAACCACCACCAGTAAATATTATAGAGTAGTCATGATCCTTGTGGTTCCCATCACGGAAGCAGGGAACACAAATAGCGCATGTTGGATCATGTTCGCATGTTCGGCAGCAATATGCTATATCTCGGTTTCCCCAAACAGAACCACAGACACCTCGCTGCTCATCATTCATTTTTGCTAGCTGCTTCAGTGCACTAATAGGTTCACCCTCGAACATCAACCACTGCAACCAACTCATGCTTTCCCGAAGTAGATCTTCAAGGCTTGGCCCTACAAGATCCAGAGCTGTTGTAGACTCTGCCTCAGCTTCCAAGGCAGCTTCCTCAGCCTCCTCATCGGTAGGCAAGATGGAAGAGACTAAATCTGATATTCGAACCTTGTTATCCTTGGCAAACACAACTGAACCACGCTCGAGCTGCTCAATATTCTCAGGAGGAACTCCTAGAAGCATAAGCCTCTGGAAATACCAAAAAAACAAAAATGAGCATGTCCAAACAGCAATATGATTGGATGATAACTTGATAATGATAATCTTCAGTAATAAGAAGCATGACCACCATGTAAAAGAAGTATTGGATAACCAAATAACTGCGAGCAACTAATAAAAAGCTGAAAATTGATAATGGGATGGAATCGTAGCTCAACTAATAAGCCATAGCTTAATTGCCAACTATAAGATATAAGATACCTAGTTGATGCGGTTGTTTACATAACAAATTTCAAGAAATGATTGCGCTTTCAAAGACTCTCCCTTTGAACAGGGAAAGATAATAGCCCAGGCAAAGAATATGGCTTGCTCCGTAATCAAGAGCTTCCACGTTTTGAGCAATAAGTCAGGCCAGACCATCCAAGGACCTCAAGATCCCCATATTATTCTTTGATTCATTGCAAAACTTTCTTACCCTCTCCACCAGGAGCGCTCGACTTGTAATTGCATTAACAGAAAGATATTAATCAGCTTTAGTTCGGTCTACTAACCATATGACATTTTTAGTACTATGAGTTTCTTATAGTAAGGTTAACTACCAGTATGGCCTCAACCAAGAATGGTAGAAAAGTTGGGTGCCGCATCCACTTATGTTTGTTCGAATCTTCATTGTGCCCAAGCCATGGCTCTCCTTCACACCTGTTAGTGGGCTCAAAGGTCTCAACTAAAATATGTAGTTATCACGCTAACTCTCCTTTTCTATGATCACAGATGGCAGGTTCTGGCGACATTCTCCCCACGGTGACTCCGATTTTATATAATGTTCACTACCTTTGCTTGAGTTCCGGTAGATGCTACTTGGACAGGGGTCAGACTCAATTTGCACGAGGCAAGATCTCAAGCAGCTACTGCCAGCAATGCCACCTCGACCTTTCCATCAGGAGTGTGTCTCCTACTCTAGCTGCTCACGAATACCACTCAGTTTATTTTCTAGCCCCTGTTTCTAATCTTATGTCTTAGAAGTCACCGCGTCTTTGCCTGTACGATGCAAACACAACACAGTAGAAAAAAGCAGACTATTATTCCTGCCAAAATTCAGATCAGATCACTCATAGATTGCAACGTTGGTTCCAACAAGCAATACATACGACTGTTTCTCGTTTATCGCACTACACCAACTTCAATTTTGTACAATTACTTATTACATCTCAAAAAAACTGACCTCTATAACTAGAAAATTTAGTCACAAGATTAGTGCCGGGTAACGCAAAATCAATGGTTGTTCGAAATATTTTCATCCTAGTTATTTCCTGCATTTTAAAGCGACTTGTATCTTATGATTCGCGATACAAATCACTGTACACAAAATTGGGATTTCAATACACGATGCCATAAACTTTAAAAGTTTTAGTATGGGGATTACAGAGGTTTGAAGATTCGGACATGAGATGTCATACTAGTCCTGGATTTCATTTATTAATTTTCACCACCATCATCAAAGGCAGCAATAAACCACCGCTACTAACAGCATCACCATCAAGAGTCAATTCACATTGGATCATATTCCTATTCACAAGATCAAGGAGGTGGTGTGTTGGATGAAGCCACTGCCACTGACAATCCAAGCCATAGTCAATTAGACAGGAAGAAAGCAAGAGAGAGGAATGGTGGACAAAAGGCTGACCCAAAGGTTGGAGTCTTATGGTTTGGTTGTTAAAGTTTTTCTTAAGTGGGAGGCTCTGGGCATGCTTTTTTCGTGGGTCGGTTTGAGCTATAATTTCAACCTCTAACCTCTAAATGAGTTCGACTCTCGAGCTGCGCTGAGTAAATTTTAAAATAAGTATATATAAATATATATATATATATAATAATGTATGTATGTGTGTGTGTGTATATACATATATCTATATGTATACACACACACATATATATATATATATGTTTCAGAAGCGTGATGATGCATATTACCTGAGAAAGGGAATTTTGGCCATATTAGCATATTAAGAGTAGATCAGAAGCTTTTAGTAGCTACTATAATCTCTTATGTCCTTCTATCATTACGTTTAGTCTTTAGTTCAAGTAATCTAGTATGTTTAGAATATAGGAATCATGCCCTCAATAGGAAAGGTCTCTTTTGACTTCTCAATATAAGCAAGCACTGTAGCAAAAAGTAGCAAAAACTTGATTTATAGAAGTGATTTTTCTTTCTGTTCAATGGTGAGACTCCACTAAATCTTCTCTAGGGAGACTCCTAGAAACCCTTAGTAGAACTTTAAGGTTCAGTTATCCTTCGCTATTCATTTCTGTTTTTCCCCTTAATGATAGGTATCACCAAAATACTGTTCCATGGTATTATTCAAAGCACCCTAAAATAGCGTCACAAGACCTACAAATCTAAGCCCTAGCCCACCATACGAGCTAGTAGAACAGCCTTAAATATCCTTCTAAGGCACCGTCTTGCATCAGAGTGATGATCGGCTTACTTTTAATGAGGGAATTTTAAACTAATCAACCCATTCAACTATATGACGACTGGGCTGGAAGGTCTTTCTCTATTAAGCCCCAATCCACTTATTCTGGACCAAACCCATGGAACCCAATTATCCCGCCTCTACGGTGATTTTCAAGCAACAAGTTCTCCAAAACTCACCCTTACCAACACACCATTTCCAGCCCCTTCGATTTGTAAAGAGACAAAGCTTCTATCAAGCTCTCCAAACCCATACCTACTACACTTACCTACAACTTAAGCACCAATGACAGCCTGCATGATCCTAAACTTGCCACTGTCCCCCCACGGAGTTCACAAATTCATGCTCTACTAGTCAGCTTCACAAAAGCTACGATACCTACACAACATAAACCCTAGAACATCCTAAACAAAAACTGAACCAAACTACCACAAAATTCAACAACAAAAAATCCCGACAGAGCCAAGCAGCAACGGTGTACCTGAACGATGCGATTCTGCGGCGAGAGATAACTAGAGACGGACGAAGAATCGATCTCCATTCGCAGCACGTACCGGAGCCAATCGGTACAGCAAACTTCACTCCCCAGGACTGAAAACAGCAGAGCAACATACACACGAATCACCCCTAGCTATGCTTGTACAGAATCGAGCGCTCGCTCTGAGGGAGTTAATCAGTTCATTGTCCCCTCAGCGATCTATCCTGTTAGGGTTCGGATGGAAGAGATTTTGCGAAAGCTTTTAATGGGGCATTTCTTCGGTTTGCCTTTTGTGTTCTGATGAAGAACAAGTGCTGCTCGAGTTTAGTCGGTGACGGGGTGTCCGGTGGATACGGGTAGGCGGTGTGTAATGGCCCACGGGTTGGTCGAGCTTGTAATAATGATGGCCCAGGCCGGCCGGGCCGCTTGGGTTGGTCTTACGAGCACACGATGGACCAATCCGGCGCTAAGTGCCCACTGGTGTTTCTTTCGTGTCGTTCCAAGAAATCTAGTTTTAGCGAGGCTTTAGAGGTATGGATGCCTTTCTTGTTGGCTGTCGGTAAACTAGAGGAATGAAACAAAGGAGATTTCTTGCTTAGTATTGTGGAATTGAAATTTGTGCTCCTTTTTTATTATTTGAGTTTCAATTTTGTCCGCGTAATGGCTATATAATTATATCTTATGAGACCTTTGGCGATTAAAGTAGAACTCAAATGACCAAAACTGAAACTAGTCTAAGTAAATTTTAAATAACCTTCTTTATGTGACCACTTTAGAGGTTAACTTTGCACAAAAAGGATTTAAACCTCACCTATTCTATAAGATTCGGAGAGATAACCTCCGCACTAATGATTATGTAGAGCCTTTATTACGAGATAAAACTCTTATTGCAATTTAAAGTACTTATTACGGCTTCGTTTGACAAAATTTTTTTTTTGGTTTTCAGTTTTTAAAGAGCAGTTTTTTAAAGAGCAGCTTAATTTTTTTTTTTTATAAAAACAAGTGGGTGTTTGATAACCCCTTTTTTTTTTTAGGTTTTTTTTTTGGTGTTTGGTAACCCTTTTTATTTTGGTGGTTTGCGGTGGCGGTGGTGGGGCGTAGCGGTGGTCGACGATGGTGGTGGTGGTGGCCGACGGCCGGAGGTGGCTGCCGGCGGTGGTGGCCGGCGGCCGGAGGTAGCTGCCGGCAGTCTCGGGCGGTGGTCGCCGGCAGTCACCGGCGGTGGTGGCCGGCGGCCGGAGGTAGCTGCCGGCCGTCTCCGGCGGTGGTCGCCGGCGGCCGGAGGTGGCTGCCGGCAGTCTCCGGCGGTGGTCGCCTGAGGTGGCTGCCGGCGGTGGGAGGGTTGTGGTGGTGGTCGAAAAAAAAAAACCAAAAGTGAAAAAAAAAACCAGTTTTTGGAGTTTTTTTTTTACTCTGCAGTTTAAAAACTGATTTTTTAAATTAAAAAAAATGGTTACCAAAAGCTCATTTTTTTCAGTTTTTAAAACTGAAAAAAAAAGAGTGTCAAACGGGGCCTACATCTTTCACTAAATAAAACTTTATACCATTTGTGTGGCCATCATTGTCTCTACTATTGTTTTGCACTTGTTTTCATTTTCTTCCCTCTCCACCGCTGCTGCCGCCGCCTAGATGGCCAATCTTTTGCTTAAACTTATCTTAATAATTCTAGCACATCCATTATTCATTCACCATGGATTCAAGTACTGATCTCATGTACACACAAATTTCGTGTCTAAACTGCAAGACAAGAAACAATTGCAATTGCACAAAAATTCAATTTATCAAGTTTAAAATTTTAAGTTACACCACTCTGTGATTTTTACACAAAACGAATATAAAATTCTCTGATTTGATCTCCGATTTGGTCACGATCCAAGGGCTGAAATAGTTTGATCTTGAAACGTGAATTTTGTCTTCTTCAATCTTCGCGGTTGAAAAATCGTCGAAGCGACGCTTGCTCGAAGGCTTCAAAGCTTTACCCGAACAAGTATGACGATCCTTAACTTGTAGAATCACCGATGTTAAAGGTGAATTCTTCTTTGATTTGATACGAAAGAAAATTTGATCTTCGTGATTTGAAAGTGCTCGATTCAAGAACGGCACTGCGTTAGTACGTATTGTTCTTCAAATGAACTACAACCTGGGAGATGACAGCGTTTCGGTAGAGCTTAGACTTTGATCGCGGAGACCCTGTGTGTCTCATTCTTCTCTACCCCAAGCCTTCTATTTATAGGCAAGATGGTAGGTTTAAATTTAGAAAACCCGTAATTTGAGTTTTGACTTTGTAATTCAGGAATGGATATTTGTCTCCATTTAATTTTGAAAATGATTTTAGTCAAATTTGTCTTTTTTTGGAGGAAGACCATGGGTTGGACTACATCATTTTATATGGGCTGGTTCTTTAAATTTAACTTTGATTCGAGCCCGTTCTTTTGTGCAGCTACATGTCGACATTTTGATCCGTATTTTTTGTAACGTTGAATATTTGACCACTCAATTAACATTTACATTACTGACCGAACACAAATTTTCGTTGTTAACAAATTGCCTTCGCTTCAAGATTAGGGTGGTACTTCTTCTTCGTTGAGTACCATCGCAAAGCTATCTCTTTTTTTTTTTCTTTTTTTCTTTTTGGGCTTCACACCGTGAATCTGGGGCGGATCCATTTGTCTGAGGCTTCCTGTCGTTTCTGTAAAGGACCCCAAGCTACCGAGTCTTGGTGAATGTGCATCTCAGCTTCAACTTTAGAACTTCTTCCACATTGTCGTCTTGCTTGCTTTCGTAGTGCCATCTCTACATCCGATCACGTCGTGTGTCATGGCAGCCTCACAAACTCTTTTTTTTTGTGCATCCACTCGCTGGCTTGGGCTTTATCCATGAAGTTGGCGCGACCCAAGGCTCGTAGTCCTGTCTGCTTAGGGTTTCATGCCTTTATATAATGAGCTACAATGGACCTTGACTTCGACGACCGCATCAGTGTTGCCCTCAAAGCCGATTGAGCCCTTCGCAGTCTCCATCGGTCACAGTCATGTGCGTCCCGGCGACTTCATTGTACCCGCACACAATCACAAATGGGTTACCCGTTTCACCGCTAACAGCCGTGCACCAACCGAATCCTCCACTACCACGCACACAGACCAAGACGACTTACTCTGTTTTAGCGCCAACAGTTATGCACGAACGGTACCTCCACAGCCGTGCAATCATGCTGGTATTAGTCACAGGAGAAGACGTTTCTTGCGCTGGTCCAGTACCGATGACGGTTGGTCAATGGCAGTATTAGCATGGCGGCACGGCGGTGACACTTGGATCAAAGACCACCGTGGCATTGATGGAAGGCGGTGGGAATAGCGGTCGGTTGGTTGTCAGATCTGGTGACGTTGAGTGAAGGAATGACAGCAGCGTGTCAGAGGCTAGAGTGGTGGCGCAATGGCGGCAATTATAGTGGCAGTGTGTTCGACGTCGTGAAGTGGCCTGCCGGCGACCAGACCGACCACCGATTTGGGGAGGTTGCCGCTGCTGGTCGCATGTGCTCGTCGCTTCCCGTTGACGCTGCTGATTGCCGTGATGGGCTCACCGCTCGCGCCTTTCTGCTTCTCTCCTGTCTTCTTCTTTTTTTTATTTTCTTAGGTTGAACGCCCACTTCTGTCTCTTTTCTTCCTTGACTTTTCTTCCTTGACTTTTCTTCACCCCTTTTCTACTCTTCTTCTTTTATTTCTTCTTGGCCCCACTCTTTCTTTTGACTTTTCTTTACTAGTTATTCTTCTCTTCTCCTCTTGTTTCTTTCTCTTTTTTACTTTTTGTTTTTCTGATTTATTTCTGCCCCTTTTTATTTTTCACTTTCTTTCTTGTTACAGTAATGAGATGTTAATCAAACAAAAACATTTCTTTTTAAAAAAACAACGTACTTGAGTCTTCGCACTGCATACCTTACGCTTGTATATGCATGCATGAACGTCGACATTTTTAGAGGAGATTGCATTGTTGAGGCGACTTTTGTTAACACCATGACTTGTATTTGGATTTAATGGCGACAACAATATCGATTTACCCTTGTCAAGAATGCGCTCGACATGGCTTACATTCTGACTTTTCATGTATGTAGGTCATCTGATGACTTAATGGTGTGATCGCAACGAGGTTCCTTTGACTGGCCTAGAAATGCGCTCGACATGTCTCGCACGTGGACTTTCCCTACTGTGCGAGTCCTCTGTTTACCAATATTTATGAGTACGACCGCCGCAAGACTAATTTGACTGCTTCCAGAAATGTGCTCGACGCGTCTCGCACGTGGACTTTCCCTCATGTGCGAGTCCTCTGTTGACTAGCATTACGACCACGAGAGTAGCATCGCCCCACCAGCCGGCTCCAGAAATGCGCTCGACAAGTCTCGCACGTGGACTTTCCCTCCTGTGCGAGTCCTCTGTTGACCAGCATTATGACCGTGATAGCAGCATCGCTCCACCAGCCAGCTCCAGAAATGCGCTCGACACATCTCGAACGTGGACTTTCCCTCCTGTGCGGGTCCTCTGTTGACCCGCACCCTGGACCTAACTTCAGCAAGGCTTCTCCAACAGATTTCAGAAATGCGCTCGATAAGACATGCAATTAGGCTTGCCTTATTTTTCATGCTCTTCGGTTGACCTGCACTTTAACAAGTAAGAGCTCAGCAAGACTCGCTGTTAGACTTGCCCCTCATTGTTTGGACTTAACAAGACTTTTGTGTTCCTTATTGAAACCAAAAAGATAACCCTAGAGGGGGGGTGAATAAGGTTTTAAGACTTCTTTAAAATAAACAAGCAATTACAAACTAACTTAGAAACAATAAGAATAACACTTAAACAACAAACTTCAAACACAATATCTCAAGTAAGCAAACTAGCCAATCTCAACACAAATGTAAAACGATAATGTAAAGAGAGAAAGGTTTAAAGATACTTGACAAGGAGATTTAAATGGTTCGGCTTGATATACCCACAAGCCTACGTCCACCTCTTCAAGGAAGTCCCTTGAAAGGCCCTAGAATCCACTAGTATGATCTGCCTTACGGGTCAAGATCGAACCTCTTACAATCCCTTGATGCTATGCCCACATCAAGAACAAGCTTTGACAATCCCAAAGCTCCAAAGCTTGACAACCCCAAGCTTTGATACAAGAAACTTTAGATGAAGAAATGTGTACAAGATTTCACTCAAGAAGTAGATGAGTGCAAGTTTAAGCACTAGAACAAGATAGATGAGTGTATGATAACTTATGGAAGTGTATATCTCTCAAATGTAAGCTCACAATAAATGATCTCTTGAAAAGGATGAGAAAACCAATGAAAACCAAGAGAGATTGAACAATTGCTTTGATCTTTGAGAATATGAAAGATAAGAGAACTTTGAATGCAATTGATGAGTCGAAACTATGCCCAAGATGAGTATTTATAGAGGTGGGAATGAATATGACCGTTTGGAGTTAGGTGGAGCATTAAATGCGCCAAACGGCTATTGCAGTCGACTGTATTCCCAAAGTAGCCGTTAGAAATTCAAAATTTTCAACTTGCAGTCGACTGTAATCCAATGCAGTCGACTGCATTCCAGAAAATGCAGTTCCCTAGTTTTCAAAGAATGAAAAACTTTTATGCATGCAAGGGAAACCTATGGGCAAGTTCTAGGCATACAGTCATCGATACGATCATCTCTCTATCTAGTTTACAAAGAAGGAAATAAAGTATTGTAAAATTCTATCGACGATGCGCTCCGTTGAGAGTCTTTGACTGTGTTGCTCGTCTAATAGTCCGTTTGCATGAGTATGAGATTGTTCCTATTACTTCATCAACTCAATGCATGTTAGACAACATAAACATCAATGTTGGTTATCATCAAAACCAAATATAATCCTAGGTTAAATAACCGTAGGGTTAACAATCTCTCCCTTTTTTATGATGGCAAACATTGATTCAAATAATATGAGATATAGAAGATAATGAACGCAAAGAAGCATGACAATCTCAATTATAAACCATAAGGGGTCATGAGAAGAAATCAGAAAAAGCTCCCCATATCTTAAGCAGTATAGGGCTCCCCCTAACTCAAGTAATATATGCTTATATCAAATCCAAACAAGTATGAATCAACAATATTTTGAGAAATCATAAAAGGCTCCCCCTATCTTAAGCAATATAGGGCTCCCCCTAACTCAAGTAATATATACTCATATCAAATCCACACAAGTATGAATCAACAATATTTTCTCCCCCTTTTGACATCATTGAAAAAAATCAAGGGTGTGTGTGAAAGTGATCAACTTATGTATCCATTCATGGATAATCAATATAGCCAACAAGGGCATTCAAACAAGAAATCATAAGTACTTGAATACCCATCAAAAGTGTACCAAGCATCTTTTACGAAAATAGCACATGTAAAGATTTTAGAAATATAAGTGTGTGCAAATTAAAAAAGACAAATGAGATTAAATGAATATCAACAAAATCAATAATTTTGGAAAGAGAGAAATCAATCACAGCATGCTATAAGCATATTAAATAATGTTCAAGCATGTGAAGTGCACTTTTCATGATTATGCACAAGAGATAAAACATTTAGTCACATAGGTGAAGACATGCCAAGTTCTCTTCTAAGAGCGGTAAACCTCTTCGAATCTAACGGTTTAGTAAAGATATCCGCTATTTGGTGATTTGTGTCTATGAAATCTAGAACAATATCACATTTTTGCACATGATCACGAATAAAATGGTGTTTGATTTCTATGTGCTTAGTGCGTGAATGTTGGATGGGATTTTTGCTCAAGTCAATGGCACTAGTGTTATCGTATAAGATAGGTATGTGATCATACTTGAGTCCAAAATTCAAAAGGGTTTGTTTCATCCAAAGAATTTGTGCACAACAAGCACCAACCGCCATATATTCAGCTTCGGTGGTAGAGAGTGCAACCGAGTTTTGCTTTCTGGAACTCCAAGAAACAAGAGAGTGACCTAGGAATTGGCAACCTCCACTAGTACTTTTTCACTCGATTTTACAACCGGCAAAGTCGGCATCGGAGTAACCAACTAGTCAAAAAATGACGTGTTTCTAGGAAACCATAACCTTAAATCGTGAGTGCCCTTAAGATATCTAAGGATTCTCTTTACGGCAACTAAATGAGATTCCTTAGGACAAGCTTGAAATCTAGCACACAAGCAAACACTAGACATTATATCGGGTCTACTTGTGGTAAGGTAAAGGATTGATCCGATCATACCTCGATAGCGTTTAATATCAACATCCTTACCCTTTTCATCTTTATCAAGCTTTAATGAAGAGCTCATTGGAATGTCAAAAGCATTTGATGCTTCCATGTCAAATCTCTTGAGTAGCTCTTTTGTGTATTTGGCTTGGTTGATAAAGATTTCATCCTTGCTTTGTTTGATTTGCAATCCAAGGAAGAAGGTGAGTTCTCCCATCATGCTCATTTCAAACTCCTTACTCATACAAGAAGCAAACTCTTCGCACAAGGATCTATTAGTAGCACCAAATATAATATCATCAACATAAATTTGCACCAACAATAAGTCATTGCCCTTGATTTTATAAAAAGAGTGAAGTCAAGTTTTCCTCTTGAAAAATCATTTTCTAAAAGAAAACTACTTAGCCTTTCATACCAAGCTCTAGGAGCTTGTTTTAAACCATAAAGAGCTTTGCTAAGCTTGAAAACATGGTTTGGAAATTTTTCATGCTCAAAGCCGTGAGGTTGAGCCACATAAACCTCCTCGGAAATAAAACCATTTAGAAAAGCACTCTTGACATCCATTTGAAAGAGTTTAAAATCTCTATAGCAAGCAAAAGCTAAAAGCATTCTAATTGATTCAAGTCTAGCTACCGGTGCATAAGTCTCATCAAAATCAATTCCTTCCTCTTGGTTATAACCTTGAGCCACTAATCTAGCCTTGTTTCTAACCACAATTCCGGATTCATCAAGTTTGTTTCTAAATACCCATTTTGCGCCTATAATCCTATAGTTTTGAGGTTTAGGCACAAGGGTCCAAACTTGATTTCTTTCAAATTGAACTAGCTCTTCTTGCATAGCAAGCATCCAAGATTCATGATGTAGAGCTTCAGAGAAGTTATTCGGTTCAATTTGGGAAAGAAACGCTAAATTAACATGTTGTTGAAGAGAGCGTCAAGTTCTTACCCCACTCGAAGGATTACCTAAGATTTGATCACTTGGATGATCATTTTTGTAAGTCCAATCTTTTGGTAATGCTTGAGAGTTGTCCGAGTTTGAAACATCATTGCTTGCTTCCTTGTCTTCCTCTTGAGGGCTTGATTGTTGTTCTTCTTGAACAATTTCTTTGGAGTTGTCTTGTAGTGTTTCACTTATATCCAAAGTTCTCATGTCATTGTCCACATCATCTACATTAACAATGTTAGTCCTCCGAAGAAAAGGATTAGTCTCATCAAAAGTAACATTAATGGATTCTTCAACAACCAAAGTACTTTTATTATAGACTCTATATGCCATACTATCATTAGAATAGCCAAGAAAAATACCCTCAAATGTTTTGGAGTCAAATTTGCTAAGGTGATCCTTAGTATTTAAAATAAAAAATTTGCAACCAAAGACTCTAAAAAAATTCACCTTAGGTTTTTTATCATTAAAAAGCTCATAAGGGGTTTTTAACAAAAATTTTCGCAAGATAACTCTATTGAGAACAAAACAAGCACAATTGACTGCCTCCGCCCAAAAGTACTTAGGTAAACCATATTCGTTGAGCATTGTTCTTGCCGCTTCTTGCAAAGACCTATTCTTTCTTTCGGCAACACCATTTTGTTGAGGAGTTCTAGGAGCCAAAAAATTATGTGCTATCCCAAAGTCATCACACAAGGCTCCTATTTTTGAATTCTCTACCATGATCACTTCGAATGTTGGATATCAAATATCCTTTTTGATTTTGAACACGTTTTGCAAATGAAGTGAATACATTTAGAAATTCATCTTTGGTGGCTAAAAAGAAAGTCCAAGTATAGCGAGAATAGTCATCAACAATAACAAAACAATATGATTTACCACCAAGACTAGTAGTAGGGATTGGTCCAAATAAATCCATATGAAGTAATTGCAAGGGTCTAGAAGTAGATACCATTTTCTTCGGTTTGTGAGAGACTTTCTTTTGCTTACCCATTTGACAAGCATCACATACTTTGTCTTTCTCAAACTTGATCTTCTGGAGTCCTCCCCTCACAAGTTCTTTACTTGAAATATCCTTCAAATGCTCCATATGCATGTGTCCAAGTCTTCGATGCCAAAGCCAAGATGTCTCACTAATAGCACTAAGACACTTGACATCTTGGTTAGCTAGATCATTTAATTGAATAGAGTAAACATTGTTATCTCTATTTCCTACCAAAATAGTTTCATCATTCTTCAAGGATTGTATAGTGCAATGAGAAGCCTCAAAGATTACTCTAAAACCTTTATCACTAAATTGACTAATACTTAACAAATTATGCTTCAAACCTTCAACATATAACACATTCTCAATTGAATGTGGTTCCTTACCTATAGTTCCTTTACATTTGATTTTTCCTTGTGCATTGTCACCAAAGGTCACTTTTCCTCCTTCTATAAGATCAATTGAAGTGAAAAGAGATATGTTGCCGGTAATATGTCTTGAGCATCCACTATCAAGAATTCACTTCTTGCTACTAGATTTTGCTTTGAGACATACCTATAAACACAAATCAAGTAGTGACTTTTGGTACCCATATTTTCTTGGGTCCTTGGGTGTTAGTCTTACATTTGTAATCTTGACCTTTCACAACCTATATCTTATTTCTACCTGTAACATAAACAATTCTACAAGGACAATAATTAGTCGTATGCCCTTTTTTGTTGCACCAACCACAATGTGTAAATGGTGTGCAATAGTTCTTTGGTTGTTTTGAATGAGTACTCAACCTAGCTTGTTGTTGAAAGATTTTAGGAGGCAAGGCCAAGGGATCTAATCCAAGATCACCTTTGTTTAGGCCAAATCTTTGGCGTCCAAGCATGACATCCAAATTATTTTGACCATCAACAAATTTTTGAAGACATTTTTTTAAATCACAAATCTCAAGTTTTAAATCTTCATTTTGTTTTTCTAAAGTCAAAGTTTTGCAAGAGATTTGTTTTGAGCTAGTAGTGTTAGCAATCAATTCAACCAAGTCATTATTCACATGTTTTACATATCAATGGTTGGAAATGCAATCATTCTTGGCATGCAACTCATTATTTTCCACTCTCAACTTCTCAATTTGCTTATTAGCCTCAAGAAATTTTTTTGATAAAATAATATTTCTCTTAAAAATTTTCTTGGATTCCTCATATAGGCTATCATAAGCATCTTCGAAGCTTTCACTATCACTATCACTACCGGAAGAAGAGCTTACCTCATCATTTGCCATGAAGCACACATTTGCTTGTTCATTCTTCTCATCATTTTCATCACTTGAATAGAAGTCACTCCAAGTTGGAGTATGTTCGACATTCATTGCTTTTTCCTTCTCTTTGTTCTCTTTCTTGGAGAGTTGTCTCTTTTTAACTCTTTCCCATACATCTCTTCTTTCCTTCTTTTCCCTTTTGTAGATGGGACAATCCATCTTCATGTGTCCCCGCTTGTGGCATTTGTAGCAAAGCTTCTCTTCGTTGCTAGCATTTTGTTGCCTTCTCCCGCCATTTCTTCTAAACCTCACGAACTTCTTGAAGTTCTTTGCAATCATTGCAACATCCTCTTCATCAAATTTTTCATCATCATCACTTGACTCAAGATTTGAAGATGAAGCTTTAAGAGCAATTGATGTAGGCTTCTTCTTGACGTCCTATTGATCAAAGGTCTTGAGTTGCATTTCGTATGTCATGAGTGAGCACATCAATTCATTAAGAGGAAAGACATTAAGATTCTTTGATTCTTGGATGGCGGTGATCTTTGCATCCCAAACTCTTGGTAAGGACCTAATCACTTTTCTTACAAGATCACCATTAGTGAATTCCTTGCCCAATTGCTTCAAAGGGTTCACAATGTTAGTAAAACGAGTATTCATATCCGTAACGGATTCATTTGGAAGCATATGGAATAACTCATAATCTCTAAACAATAAGTTCATCTTGGAATCTCTAAGAAGAGAAGTCCCTTCATGAGTGACTTGAAGAGTATCCCAAATACTCTTAGCGAAATTACACATAATGACTCTATTGAGTTCATTAGTGTCTAAAGCACACATAGGATAATTTTTCGCTCTAGCATTCATGCAAATCATCTTCTTATCATGATCACTATACTCCGATTTGGATTTAGGCTCTTCAACCTTGTCAACCACCTTTATCGGAATAAATGGGCCATTCTCAACAATATACCACATTTCATAGTCTTGAGATTCTAAGAAGATTTTCATCTTAACTTTCCACACACTATAATTGGTCCTATTAAACAATGGAGGCCTAGTGGTAGAACTACCCTCTATACCCCCAACGTAAGCCATAATCGATTAACTCTCTTGGCGTTACCCAATATAACAAGAGCCGAGGCTCTGATACCACTTGAAACAAAAAAGATAACCCTAGAGGGGGGTGAATAGGGTTTTAAGACTTATTTAAAATAAACAAGCAATTACAAACTAACTTAGAAACAATAAGAATAACACTTAAACAACAAACTTCAAACACAATATCTCAAGTAAGCAAACTAGCCAATCTCAACACAAATGTAAAACGATAATATAAAGAGAGAAAGGTTTAGAGATACTTGACAAGGAGATTTAAATGGTTCGGCTTGATATATCCACAAGCCTACGTCCACCCCTTCAGGGAAGTCCCTTGAAAGGCCCTAGAATCCACTAGTATGATCTTCCTTACGGGTCAAGATCGAACCTCTTACAATCCCTTGATGCTATGCCCACATCAAGAACAAGCTTTGACAATCCCAAGCTCCAAAGCTTGACAACCCTAAGCTCCAAAGCTTGACAACCCCAAGCTCCAAAGCTTGACAACCCCAAGCTTTGATACAAGAAACTTTAGATGAAGAAATGTGTACAAGATTTCACTCAAAAAGTAGATGAGTGCAAGTTTAAGCATTAGAACAAGAGAGATGAGTGTATGATGACTTATGAAAGTGTATATCTCTCAAATGTAAGCTCACAATAATTGCTCTCTTGAAAAGGATGAGAAAACCAATAAAAACCAAGAGAGATTAAACAATTACTTTGATCTTTGAGAATATGAAAGATAAGAGAACTTTGAATGCAATTGATGAATCGAAACTATGCCCAAGATGAGTATTTATAGAGGTGGGAATGAATATGACCGTTTGGAATTAGGTGGAGCATTAAATGCGCCAAACGGCTATTGCAGTCGACTGCAATGTCTCATTGCAGTCGACTGTATTCCCAAAGTAGCCGTTGGAAATTCAAAATTTCCAACTTGCAGTCGACTGTAATCCAATACAATCGACTGTAATATGCTACTGGAAGTATTGCAGTCGACTGCATTCCAATGCAGTCGACTGTAATACCTTACTGCCCAACTTGCAGTCGACTGTAATCCAATGCAGTCGACTGCATTCCAGAAAATGCAGTTCCCTAGTTTTCAAAGAATGAAAAACTTTTATGCATGCAAGGGAAACCTATGTGCAAGTTCTAGGCATACAGTCATCGATACGATCATCTCTCTATCTAGTTTACAAAGAAGGAAATAAAAGTATTGTAAAATTCTATCGACGAATTCCTTCTTTGATGCGCTCCGTTGAGAGTCTTTGACTGTGTTGCTCGTCTAATAGCCCGTTTGCATGAGTATGAGATTGTTCCTATTGCTTCATCAACTCAATGCATGTTAGAGAACATAAACATCAATGTTGGTTATCATCAAAACCAAATATAATCCTAGGTTAAATAACTGTAGGGTTAACACTTAGGCTTGGCATGATAGAACAATTAGCCTTAAGACTTGATTATAGACTATCAGCTTTTTTTTCACGGTTGGGCCGTTCACAGTTTTAGCTCGTGCGGGCTAGGAGCATTGATATTGTAGTTTAGGCTCATGCTGAGGAGTGTTGTTCGTGTAGTTTAGGCTTGTGCTAAGGAGCGTTGTCCCTGCAGTTTAAGCTCATGCTGAGGAGCGTTGATTGTGCATCTTTGATATTGTAGTTTAAGCTCGTGGTGAGGAGCTTTGAGTTGATCTTTGAATCTGGGCTTGAAGCTTGATCGGACGAAGATGACTTATAGCTAGTTGAAGGGCTTCAGCACTTAATCTCCAACCAGATGATGCAACTTTGACCTTCGTATCCAGGCTTAAACCTTGATCGGATGAAAATGACTTGTAGCTAGTTGAAGGGTTTCAACGCTTGATTTTATACCAGACGATGCAACTTTAACCTTCATATCTGGGATTGAAGCTTGATCGGATGAAATTGACTTGTAACTAGTTGAAGGGCTTCAGAGCTTGATCTCCAGCCAGACGATGCGACTTTGACCTTCGAATTCAGGCTTGAAGCTTGATCGGATGAAGATGACTTGTAGCTAGTTGAAGGGCTTCAGTGCTTGATCTTCAACCAGACGATGCAACATTGACCTTCGAATTCGGGCTTGAAGCTTGATCGGATGAAGATGACTTGTAGCTAGTTGAAGGGCTTCAGTGCTTGATCTTCAACCAGACGATGCGATGTTGACCTTCGAATCCGGGCTTGAAGCTTGATCGGATAAAGACAACTTACAGCTAGTTGAAGGGCTTTAATGCTTGATCTTCAACCAGACGCTGTGAGGTTGACCTTTGAATTTGGGCTTGAAGCTTGATCGGATAAGGAAAACTTGCAGCTAGTTGAAGGGCTTTAGTGCTTGATCTTCAACCATTCGAATTTGGGCTTGAAGCTTGATCGGATAATGATAACTTACAGCTAGTTGAAGGGCTTTAGTGCTTGATCTTCAACCATTCGAAGCTGGGCTTGAAGTTTAGTTGGATGAAGACGACTTGCAGCTAGTTGAAGGGTTTTAGTGCTTGATCTTCAACCAGACGATACGATGTTGACTTTGAATCCGGGCTTAAAGCTTGGTCGGATGAAGACAACTTGTAGCTTGTTGAAGGGCTTCAATGCTTGATCTTCAACCAGACGATGCGAGGTTGACCTTCGAATTCAGGCTTGAAGCTTGATCGGATAAAGACAACTTGCAGCTAGTTGAAGGGCTTTAGCACTTGACCTTCAACCATTCAAATTTGGGCTTGAAGCTTGATCAAATAAAGACAACTTGCAGTTAGTTGAAGGGCTTTAGCGTTTGATATTCAACCATTCGAATCTGGGCTTGAAGCTTGGTCAGATGAAGACGACTTGCAGCTAGTTGAAGGGTTTCAGTGCTTGATCTCCAACAAGATGATATGACGTTGACCTTTGAATCTAGGCTTGAAGCTTGATCGGATGAAGAAGACTTGACTTGGATTTTTTTTCTTTTAATATATATTTTTATTTTTTTAAATACCCAAGGGCCATAGAGCTTGATCTTGGATATAATTTTATTGCATCCCTTGTGAAGGCTTGACCTCTTTACATTTCAAGGGGCTTTAAAGGGATGCTGAGTCTTTTGGGGGATCTTTCAAGCATTGGATACCCCCAGCATGGAGGCCTTAGGCGATCTGTTCTCTTACCGCTGACACGAAGCTGAAGAGACTACAACCCTAAAGATGACTGACGTGTTGTTTGATTATTCAACTTCCTCGTCATCTAGATAGATTTTGACCTTTTTAGACAAGTCCATAATCACCTTCTTTAGTGTGAAGCACTTTTCGGTATGATACCTGATGAGACGATGGTGCTTGCGGTACCTCGGGTTTTTATCCTGCCCTGCCTCGCGTTTCAACTTAGGGAGATTAATAAGTTTTTGTTCAAGTAGGAAGTCTAGTATCCATGAGACTTCTGAGTCTGAAGAAGGATAGACTTTTTGCTCTAACTCTTTCAACCTTGGCCATTGACTTTCTCTCCCTTAGGACTGATTTTTCTTCTTATCTTGTTTCTCTTTTTTGTGTTTGTTAGAGGTCTTTAGTGGAGGTGTAGTGACAACCATCGAATCTTTCGTGGTTGCTTTCGATACCCACCCCGTTTTCACTTCCCTGGTGTCTTCATGAGGGTCACTTATTGGTGGGTCATTTCCACCGTGACTTGTTATCATGATCTCCATGTTGTAGTCTCGTGTTGTCAGCTCTTCAAAGGTACTGGGTTTGTCACCTTGTCAAATGTATAGCAGCCCCCAATGCATGCCTTGCATACACATTTCTAAGGCAGAGGTCTCGGACAGTCTTTCTTTACAGTCCAAGCTTAAAGCTCGCCATCTGTTGATGTAATCCACTACAGGCTCTTCTTTTCGTTGCTTGGTGTTTGTGAGTTCCATCATACTTACAGAGCAGGGGGTGCTGTAGAAGTGATTTTGAAACTCTCACTCCATTTCTTCCCAACAGTCTATCAACTTGGGTTCCAAGTCAGTGTACCAATCAAAGGCGTTCCCTTTGAGAGATCGGATGAACTGCTTCACGAGGAGATCTCATTCCGTTCCAGCATTGTTGCAAGTCTCAATGAAATGAGCGACGTGCTGCCTTGGATTGCCCTTCCCATCAAACTGTTGGAACTTAGGTGGTTGGTACCCGACTGGCATCCTCACGTTTTGTCGATTCTCTTTGTATAAGACTTCGAGTACATGAGAATATCGCGAGACGGTCCTCCGTATTGGGCCTTGATTGTGCTTGCTATCATGTCCTGCAGCTGCTAGACAGTTAGAAAAACGAGGGAGATGGACTTGGTTTCTTTATTTTTATATCTGCCAGAGGTGGATGCATCTGGATACTCGTTGGTATCAGTTTGCTTGATAGCCTCGTCCATGTCATCCGTGTCGCCTGACTTCGATTCTTCATCCTTCTTCGATTCCAACTTGTTCATTAAGTTTTCAATCTGAAGATCTTTTTCCTCTATTGTCTTTGTCAAATTTTCAATTGCACGAGACATGGCTGCCAGTTGCTCTTCAAGTGAAATGGCACTAGTCATCATAAACGGCAAGGGGAAATGATGCTTGTAAGTGATGCTTGATGTGTAGTGGAGGCTTTGATTATCTTCTTATGGAGAGGGAGATAAGAGGCAGAGTGGTCCCACCAGGCATGCCAGAAATTTGTACACACAAATTTTGTGTCTAAACTGCAAGACAATAAACAATTGGAATTGCGCAAAAATTCAATTTATCAAATTTAAAATTTTAGGTTACACCACTCTGTGATTTTTACACAAAACGAATGTAAAAACCTCTGATTTTATCTCCGATTTGTATACGATCTAAGGGCAGAAATAGCTTGATCTTAAAACGTGAATTTTGTCTCTTCAATCTTCGCGGTTGAAAGATCGTCGAAGCAACGCTTGCTCGAGGGCTTCGAAGCTTTGTCCAGAACAAGTATGGCGATCCTTAACTTGTAGAATCACCGATGTTGAAGGTGAATTCTTCTTCTATTTGATACGAAAGAGAAATCGATCTTCGTGACTTGGAAGTGCTCGATTAAAGAATGACACTGCGTTAGTGCGTATTGTTCTTCAAATGAAACACAACCTGGGAGATGACAACATTTTGACATAGCTTAGGCTTTGATCGCAGAGACCCTGTGTCTCCTTCTTCTCTACCCCAAGCCCTCTATTTATAGGCAAGATGGCAGGCTTAAATTTGAAAAACCCGTAATTTGAGTTTTGACTTTGTAATTAAGGAGATTTTTGTCCCCTTAATCATCCGATTTGATCAATTAAATGGATATTTGTCTCCATATAATTTTGGGAATGATTTTAGTCAAATTTGTCTTTTTTTGGAGCAAGACCATGGGCTGGATCACATCATATTATATGGGCTGGTTCTTCAAATTTGACTTTGGTTCTAGCCCGTTCTTTTATTCGGCTCCATGTCCGCATCTTAACCCGTATTTTCTGTAACGTTAAATATTTGACCAGTCAATTAACTTTTACATTATTGACCAAGCATAAATTTTTGTTGTCTACACTCATGCTGCCCTATTCAAAGTTGAATCAAAACCCATGTTATCAAGTAACACACCACCATCAGAGGTTACCCTTTTCATGTGAATTTTGAGTAGTGTCAGCTAGGAAATTGGATTCCATGTACTTTAGACATCAATGTGAGGAAAGAAGAAAATATAGAGCTAATGACAAAATTGACCTCTGTTTTTCATGTGAATTTGTTCAGAAAACTTGGAACATTATTTCCATCAACATCTAAAGAACCTTATTAGGCTGTCCACTCCCCCCCCCCCCCTCTCACTATGAACCCGCCATGACTGAACAAGTCTTAAGGCACAGGCCATTAACCAAGGGCTGTGATTCAAACCATGGGGAGAAAGAAAGAAGCTCGAGTGTTCAGCACGAGGTCCAGATATAAAGTCTATGTCTAACTTGACCTAAAAACTTCAA
The DNA here is from genome assembly GCA_033070095.1 of Escallonia herrerae. Classification (NCBI taxonomy): domain Eukaryota; kingdom Viridiplantae; phylum Streptophyta; class Magnoliopsida; order Escalloniales; family Escalloniaceae; genus Escallonia; species Escallonia herrerae. The sequence continues at coordinate 62,054 of JAVXUP010003024.1, read as the reverse complement.
TCAATAGACACACGTACATCCACATGTATACGTCCCTCATATCTCTTACACTTACCCGATGTGGGATTGACACAACTCACTCGTATAGCTTAATAGCCTATTAATTGCTACCACTACACGATTAAATACATTTGATGGCATGACTTCTTAAAGCCAATCATGATATATATAATTCTTTGGTTATTTTGTTCATCCCCCCCCCCCCCAACCTCGCCCCGGCGACAAAGTAAGAAAAACTCCAGCGAAAATGACGTATACACTTATCTTAAAATCAATTAAGTAGCCACCTTGAAAGCTGAGAAAATAGTGAAAAATGCAATGCTTTCTCTGCAAAACTTGTTGCTTATGTGTCAAGTGCACAAGTTGCATCGAGTATCTGAAAAAATGGTAACAAATTAGCAATAGCATTTTTTCATTGTCAAGTCTTGATCGATAATGATAATTTTGGGTGCTTGTTGACCCTAAGATAGATACTAAGAAAAGACACGATAGTTACATGCAGGGGTAGAACTTGCTCATGACCAAGGGGGACCATGACACCCCCCAAACTTTTGAGAAACCTTTTTCAATTCTTTAAATAATAGTAATTCTTATTTAACATATTTACAAAAATGTCGTTATATCGTAAGATTAATCAATTAGGTTTCCTTTCGTTGTGTTTTTTACTCTTTGTGTCACCGGTCGTCATAGTCTTTTTCTTCTCATTCTTTTGCTCTATCTTCATTCCTCCAAGTTTCAAATCTCAATTCTTCAGATCACGCGAATTGATCCAAAATTCTTATAGTATGTTAACCTATACGTAACTATTGTACTTATAAATTAATATCACATTAGCAATACATAGAAACCGTAAGAGTTAAGCTTCTTTCATGCAAGATTAGTAATTCGTTATTGACTAACCTTATCAAGTTGAATAAATCACTATAAATAGTAAAATTAAATGACTAGTAGTTAAATGAGCAATTTATTCTGCATTTGAATCACTATACTGAACGAGCATTTTTGGCTATATACGAAGATAGTCAAAACTCAACACCGTACTAAGATGGATGAGGATTTTCTCATGGATTCTTTGATTGTACACATTGAGAGAGATATTGTGGAGACGTTTACTATAAATTCTATTATTGATGACTTCGCGACTATAAAAAATGTCAAGTTCCACTTTGACCATCGATTTATAAAGTTAGTTTTCTTATGTTTTCTTGTTTTCTAAAACCTTAATGAATTATTTCTAATTTTAATAATTTTGGTTTTTAATGTTTTATGCAAAGTTGAACACTCTTAATTATTTTATATTAGCCATCAACTTTTTTATGGCCTTTTGGCCCCCCACGAGTTGACCTTTTAAATCCGCCCCTGGCTACGTGGTCAGCTAGCAGTAAAGGTTCCATAAAGTTTTTGGTTGTACTTATTTCACCAAAACCTTTCAAAAGTGGAAGAAAAGATATAACTCATTGACACAACCAAGAAGGTCATTTGTGCACTTAAAAAATGCAACCAAAGGCTTTTGCTCTTCACCAAGACTTCTTTGGCTTTGGTAGAATGCAACTGACTCCGACATCCATCGGCATACCTTTCCTCTGCTTGAGGTGTACTTCTCTTGGTGTCCTAGTTAACAATATCTTCGTAATTGGAAGTGATGAGTGTACCACTTCTAATCTCAATGAGTTCCCTCATCATAAGTTCATTGAATAAAATATCCATGTGCTATGTAGAAAACTATTGGTTGTGGTTGAAAAACACTTGAAAGATAATGCTATCCAACACTTTTTCCTTACTCTTAAGTGTTGGTTGAACTTTTAATCTACCAAAATCACGATATAATATGTTCTCGAAATTGGTCTGTTCGATGCAACATTAACTACATATTCACGAAACAAGACACTGCAATGCATATTAACTACTCATTCACGTAATGAAGAGAAAGTTTCATCTAATTGAACGTTTTAAATATTATTTTGCTCTGGACCTTAAAATTTGCTACCTTTGTATTCGTTTGACATAGATGTGAGAAAGAAATGACGACAAGAGTCAATTTAGACATGAAAAACTGTTCAAATCGAGGCCAAGTCTTTAACTTATCGTGTCTTTGGTTGCCGCATCAAGTTGATGTCAGCAGACCAAAAGTAGGAGGCTCATAACATAGAGTCGAAGAGCAATATCAAATAGCTGACAGTATATATGCAGTTTTCATGGGAATGGTACAAAATCAAATTCATCTTGGCCAGTTAAATGCTTCGCATTTTCATGTGCTTTTCTCAATATTTTCAAGTCAAATCTCATTAATTTATACTTTATAGGCTAATTGGTGAAAGAAAATCCTACAATGGAAGATTAATGTAGAAGCTTCAATTTAAAAGAAGGGGGAAAGTAGGGAATGACCCCCTCTACTTTACACGTTGTGCGTTTTGCCCCCCTCTACTTTAAACTTAAGCACTAAACCGCCCCACAGTTTAAGAAAATGGGCACCGTTAACTCTACGTAACAGATTTTTGTCAAATGTCTTTTTTATCCTTTTCATATAACCCGTTAATTTTTCGAGAGGCATGCCCAAACTTGTGCAATCTCTGTCTCCCATTTCATCTTCTCTCTCAAAACCCCAGAGATAACCCTTCATCTCCTTCTCTTGCATCTATTCTTCTTCATCTTGCGACTCTATTCGCTTCCAGAAAGCCATCGAAACAACTCAATGATCTCCTCTCCGACCCTATTCGGTTCCACATCTTCTCCAGTTGCGACGACGGCGTTTTCGCTCCTGCGGCTACTCCCAGTGAAGAACCTGCCGGAGATCCGAAACGACATCGCACGAGAGAAAAAAAGAAATGGCCGAAATTCTGTCGACATAATCCCTCAGCCAACTCCGTCCGCCGGCGACTTCCGCAACTAGGATTTATCCCGGCGGTTTGAGCTGAGAAATCGGTGCTCCGGCGGAGTCCTTTTCCGTATAGTCTGACGCTCCTCGGCGGTGTGTGGACCCGACCAAAACCTCGTACCCTTCATCGACAATGTAGTCGAACGAGCCGAGGGAGTAGGACCTCCAGCCAGATTCCGACGGGGCTCGCCGTTGGCTGACACTCCCGATCTCGATCCGGAAGCTATTGCCGAGAATTCTGGCCTCCGATTCCAACACTAACTTGTTCAGTACATCAGCCTCAATAGGGTGAAATGTGGACCTGCATAAAGGACACGTCTGATTGGCGGTGAGCCACGTGTCGATGCAGCCGGAGTGGAACGCCGTTTGGCTCGAACTTGGAGAGGCAGATGGCGCAGTCGCCGCCGGTGGCATTGCCGGTGACGAAGCCAAATATGAAGAGTAGGAGCGAGTCAAATAACTTTTTTGTTTGCCCATTTTCGTCATTGAGACAGTGAAGGTTGTGGGAGGAGACGACGTCGTCGGCTGCGGAGAAGGTACGGAAGGAGCGGTGGAAGCGGCGGAAGAGGAAGCGGAGGAAAAGGTAGAGGGAGGCAGAGACGATGATGCCGAAGGCTATGATGATGACGACTATCATGACTGAGGAGGAGGAGGCAGAGGATGGCGGTCTGTTTTGAGGGGTGTCGCCGTTGTAGTAGAGCTAGGGCTGTATAGCGGTGGTGGCGGTGCCGCCAACGATGGTGAGAAGCAGCGGCGGGGCATAAAAGTGAGGCATTGTGAAAGTATTGTAATATGTGGGCTAAGGTTAGGGTTGTTTTCGGGTGGTTTTGTTTTGTTTTGTTAAGAGATGCATAAGAACGGAAAGCGAGATGATTCCGCCGGTGATTAAGTCATTTGCAGGGAGGGAGTACAGGGGCATTTTGGTCTTAAAAAAAACCTTTTGGGGGTCATTTCTTTCCCTAAAAAAAAATGCAGTTAATTTGGATGATTTCCGTCAACCGTGCCCATTTTCTTAAACTGTGGGGCGGTTTAGTGCTTAAGTTTGAAGTGGAGGGGGGCAAAACGCACAACGTGTAAAGTGGAGGGGGTCATTCCCTACTTTCCCCTTAAAAGAAGTCTCATCCTGAGGGAACAAAAGAGGCAAGCATTCTTCGAAAGCACACTGCATCTTGAAGAAAATGAAGCTACGGAGAAAACCAAGTGATTTTGAATCTTTTTTAAGAACTAAATCATTTTTTTCTATGAACCAAACACTAGAAAATGATGAAAACATTTTTGTATAATATTTTCTATAAAACAAACAGGCCCTTTTTATATTCAAGCAATTGTGCCACTAATAACTGCCATAATTCTATTTATTGAGGATTGCTTTTTGTTATATCCTTTACGTGCACATCAAATGGCATGTTAATTGGTTGCGTGTTGGTAGGAAAGATATCTCCTTCAATTTGAGGTGATTGCTTTTGGATCCTTAAGAAACAATTCACAAGATTGGAATTTTCATTTGCAAACTAAATAAAGCTGAAGTTGGATATCAACATGTTAGGAAAACTAATAGACTTAGGCTTGCAGCAAAAGGGACGAGTGTGAGATCTTAATTGCCATAACTCTATTGTCTTCTGTCAAACAAAATAAACCTAAAGTCGTCGACCTTTCCCTTCACCGCTAGAACGTCAAAATTCTCATCTCAACCAATAAAAGAACAAGATATGAACCTTAACATGAACCCTAGCTGCAAGCTTCTATTTAAAAATTCACCATAGATCATAACAAAAGCTCACATGACTTACCTCAGTAAGGATGACCACTGATATTGCATGATGATTAGGTAAAAAGCAAGCCGTGCATGTTAAACTCTCCTTCATTCAGCTTTTCATGCACCCCAACTACAATTTAGCAATGATTTCCATCAATTTCCATTAAACTGATTCTTGATAGGTGCTTGGCAGATAGAAAATTATTGAGTTCAACCAGAAGAAGATGGTTGACAATGCATGAAACAAACTCTTAATCACTATAAAAATGAAGGGGATGTAAAAAGTATATATATATATATATATATATATAGGGGGAATTAGGTGAGCAGTAGAGCTAGACTTTATTGATCAAATTTGTAGTGCTTCTTGAAAGAACGCCTAGACCTTCTTTTTCATGCCTTAGGTATGTTAGAGTTATATTCGGTACTTTCCCTTTTTCTCAAATTAGTCTTAGTATCAAGTAAATATATCTTAACTTTTATGTGCAAAATTGTGATTTCCTCGAGGCATTTTTGTAATTACAAAAAAGAATATTATGGGTTTTTAATGTTTTTCCATGGTAATAGTGGGCCAATGGTGGTCTGATCTAATCTGGGCTTGCCAAAAACTTTATTGTTTAGGCCCGACTAGGTATGGTTTTGATCTGCTTTAGTGAAAATCCTAGAATCTTCTTTTAGATAGAGTTTCAAAATGAATACTTGGTAGCCGACTTCCTTGACCGTATAAAAAAAATATAAAAAAGAAACTCTCCAGAAGCTTCTTCAATTCATTATAAAACATTATCGGCTCGATCTCTCCAACTCCCTATAAACCTTGTACTTCGTGATATTCCACCTTCACCACCGTTGTTCAGGAGGAGGAGGAGGAGGAGGAAATTATTAACAAGAGATCTTGCGCGTGTTTGTGGTATGTGATCCTTGCATCCTATATTTTATGGCCAAAGTAGGCTAACTTTTAAAACATCAATTTATTTCATGGTTAATTGATAGAAATAGTTTCAGCCTAAAACGTGCAGGTCTTCCCTCCTCGGATCAAGTTTTACATTAAAGCCTAATCAATGGAGATTCTTTTATTATCATAACACTTTGATCTCGCTTCTAGGCAAAGATATCTTTTGTCACATAAAGAGGAACGTTATTTCGTGATTCAACTGTTGTATTAGACTTGAACCATCATACCAGTCGTGTCAAACTACGCAGGATTCAATTTGGATTAATTTTTGTTCGGTACGGAAGCCATTTTACCTAAGTGTCAAGCTTCACCTCTATTCACGTTTAAGCAATTAAAAGCAACTAAGACGGGTTTAGGGTCGATAGACGACGTTTTTAGACTCAGCCAAGCCCCCGAAACCGTATACCGATCTAAATTATGATCTGGATGCACCAAAAAAACAATTTCTTTAAAAAGGCTTGCTAAAAAAATCCATGTTGACCAGGGCTTAAATCAGTGGACCGTTTGACTTAGAAAGATCTTCATAAACACGATCAAAGGTAGCATTTTCTCTCTCCTCTTGTTGTGTCACAAGCACAGAGCACTGTCCCTTTTTCTTTTTCATTATGTTTTGGGTAATGATAGAGAAAGCTCGCCTGCATGTTCGAGTGGTCTCTAAACCGTATGCTTCAATCTTCTTTTATTTTAGCCCTTAGATCAATTCAAATCTTGGACCTATCCTTTTTATGGAAACACCAAGTTACTCTTCTTCCTCGTCCTTCTCCCCTAAACTTTGCGATAGCTACCCCATTATTTTTGGTTGGCTGATGAAGAAGGAGTCGCAAATGCATTACCTGATGTACGTCTTACCTTTGCTGAATGATATTCGACCAATCTATTACTTTGTTGGCAAATCACAAGCGATGATCTGGGATGAAAAAGGCGTGAAGGACGTCGGTGGTCGCCATGGTTGGTGGTGGAGACCACTGCGAGAGAGGTTAACAAAGAAGAGAGAATGACTAATAAAAGGATTTGGTAGGAGATGCCACCGTGGTAGATATGGTACATTCAAGAGTGAGGGAAGGGTAGTTATGTATTTTCCAAGAGACACATGCTCTCTCAAGTATGTGAATGAACTTACTTAGACATCTAGGCTTACTTAGACATCCAGTACAAGGTATATGATTGAGTTACCTAAAGGATGTTCTAGTCTATGGGATTTGCCAAATTGATATATTATCCGAATTATTTGTCAAGCCATAGCTCTAATATCGTTTTCGTCTATACTTCATATAAGTAGAACGTCGTCTATACTTCATTTTAAGTGGAACGTTCGTACCAACTGCCATTACTTGTTAGACTTTCCCATTTTGTTTAGAGGTTCCCATTTTGCTACATAAATTATGTCTCCTTTTATGCCCATATATATATATATATATATATATATATATATATATATATATATATGCTGTTTCATTCAAATTTTCTCGATGCCCTTTATAAGAGAATCCTAAGGTCTTTTATAGACCGAAAACTATACAGGAAAAGTTATCTACAGAAATTTACATAATTGTTTTACTTTACACTCGTTTTCTCTCAACAGACTACATTACAAAAGTAAAAGTAAAGATGCTTTGAACGAAGTCGTAAAGTTGCTTATGACGGAAGATGATTGTAACAACTGTCTTAGAGCTGCTATAAAGGCCTTCTGCTGCTTTTGTAAAAGTTGTCTGCCATTTTTTCTGCCTCATCTTCATGAGCCAAATGTTGCTTTTGAATAATGTTGATTTTCCAACTTTTCTTCAGCGTCATGAGTGTGGTCTTCTTTTTGCTTTTGCTTTTCTGGAAAGCTGTAATGATGACTTGTTTCTTCTGTTTGTCAAAAGTTGCGGCTGCCGAAAGTTGTTTGTCTGTTGCTTTATTGCTGTCTGCCCAGAGTCTTCATTTGTCTTTAGAGTGTCTTTATGCAAAGTCATAAAGCAATAAACGAACTTTCATTAAAAAAGACAATGGTTGGTTCGTCAATGCAATGAACAGACTTGCCGGATATTTTCATAAGGTTAGAGACACTAAGAAATTTAATTTTTATTGTGTTTTCAAAGGACAATTTTCAGGCATATATAAGCATTTTTCCTGAAACCATGGTAAAGGGTGTTGGTAATCACCCCAGACCCTGGTACAAAGGCACTCTTTCTTATGAAGAAGCACATCAATTAATGACCACACACTACGGGGTAAACTATTATGTCAGCACTGAATGCACTATAACAAATGCAATTGTTCCATCTAATCTAGACTCACAGTTCTGCAAAAACTGTGATGTTTTAATTAAGCATTATAGTTTATTAAAAACTAAGATAGACAATTTAACCCTAGAAAGATAAAGTTTTGATCAGTAGACATCACAACCCTCTGAACAAAAATTAAATACTGAAGATAATTCTATACACCAATGGGAATTCATTAATATTGATACACCATCAGAGTACGCTCAGAAGCGTGGTGGGACATATATATAATACAAAGACAAAAATAAATTTAAAGGCAAAAATAAAATATATGACGAATGCAGCAACGGGAGAACAAACTGCTGCATATAGAAGATGATACTATTATTAGCGAAGACATTTACAATAAAGATAGGATAAGTTATAACCTAATAAATAGATTTACAAACAGTTCAATCAGCATCCTGAGATTTAGTCTAGTTATAAGTTTACCTAGCATCCTAAAATTTTGAATATCAAACTTGAACCCAGACACTCTCTCTCTTTCCCAGTTTTTGCCATACTTTCTCTAAATCTGCTCTTTATTCCGCTGTTTTTCTCTATATCTCCCATTTTTCCAAAACTGGTGTTTCGATCTAACCGGGGACATGTCTTCCGGCCAAAACCCCCCAATTTTGGTATCAGAGCCTTAAAAGTTTTTTAAAACTTAAAGATTCTGATGAGATATTTATCAAGTAAAGGAGAAGTACTGAGTAACCCAGAGCAAATAACCCCTTTTCATCGATATTATGAGCACTCCTAGAACTCCTACGTTTTATAATAGTTTTAGTAATGATAATGAAAAATATGAGGCAAATCTAGATGAATTTATGGAATTCTTTGCAACTTTTGATTTGATAGAATACACGAATCGTAGAGTAAGAACATATATAGCTGAAAACATAAATAGATTAAGAAGAAATCCTTTAAGACATTATCTTACATCTTTCTTAGACAAATGAAGACTCTGGGAAGACAGCAATAAAGCAACAGACAAACAACTTTTGGCAGCCGCAACTTCTGACAAACAGAAGAAACAAGTCATCATTACAGCTTTCCAGAAAAGCAAAAGCAAAAAGAAGACCACACTCATGACGTTGAAGAAAAGTTGGAAAAGCAACATTCTGCTCACAAAGATGAGGCAGACAAAATGGTAGACAACTTTTACAAAAGCAGTAGAAGGCCTTTATAGCAGCTCTAAGACAGTTGTTACAAGCATCTTTTGTCATAAGCAACTTTACGACTTCTTTCAAAGCATCTTTACTTTTACTTTTGTAATGTAGTCTGTTGAGAGAAAACGCGTGTAAAGACATGATTAATAACTTTAATCTTGATCAACAGACAACGTCAGACATTTTAGACACCTTTAATAAATTTTTTACTGCCTTAGAAACAATTGATTTTACAAATTGTAGAATAAGACATTTTATAGACACATACTCTATTACACTTTTATACAATCATTTATCTTTTTACATTAGATATTTTTTGAATTTAGATTCTTTATTAGAAGAATTTGATATATTCTTTCAACACCTTATTGACTTTTACATACATCTAAAAGACCAACAAAATAATGCACTTTATTATAGTGAGTTTCATCTTAGACTTAGACAAAGAGACGAACAAATAGCCGTAAAAAATTTAGGAGTACCCACAGACATAATAAATAACATGAATACTTTACAACTAGACAATGATGAAGAAGACATATATAATGAAGACTATATGACAATAATACTAGACAATTAACCATCTATGAAAATGAAGAAGATATCTATGAAGATTATCTAAATTATAATGAAGAAGATAATGATTATCCATGAAGAAGCCCTGGTTAATTTAGACAATACCTTAGGTGGAATATAGATCATGTCCACAAAGAAAATTGAATATCTAAATTTACAAACAGACACTAAAAGTCTTAAAACAATTAGAGAAAATTTAGATTATATAAAACACACTTTACAACAACTTGTAGAAAATCCAAAACAACATGATAAGGCAGAAATTTTGTTAGAAAAAATAAATAAACAATTTATAGAATACAAACAAGAATTAGATAAATTTAAACTAAGAATAGACAGTTTAGAAAAATAAAATAATAACTTAGAAGATAATTTAAGACACTACTTTAAAATTCAAGGCTTAGAATATAAATGAGTACTTTTAAAGACTATGAAGCAAACATAGATTATAAGCAAATATTTATCGAAAGTAATAAATTTATAACACCAGCAGAATGAATATCAAGAAATAGTTTAGGAACCCCAAATGATATATTATCTAGAAAATAAAATAATATTATTAATAACTTGTTTAGAAAAAAATAGAAAAACTAGAACAATGTATACATAACAAAAAAGAAAAAGAAATTAGTTCAGACATAGATGAATTATGTAATAAATTAAATAATATTAAAATTGACAAACAAAGAACAGTAAAAACAAAAGAAGAATGAAAATTTTTAGTTTATGATAAGAAACAATAGTCATATTTTAGGCAGAGGAACTATTGAAGACAGAAATAGAACATAAGTTTTAACCACTGAAACAAGAAGACGTAATGAAAACACGGTTAGAAATCGAGTTTTACGGTTATTTAGAAACCCGCTTGCACTTATAGCCTCTTTAGAACAAATAATCGATATTGATAGACAAATTGAACAGTTTAGACAAAACAGATTAGATTTAATTTTCCCATAAATTTTATACCAAAATAATGCCACAATAAGCCAAACCAGATTATTGATGCATTATCGTGAAACACAAAATAGATGTATGGGTGAAGATGTAGTAAGCATAAATTAATACATCCAGATTTAGAACAAGAATTAATTAGAGGAAATTTTAATTTAACCCATATAGGATTAATTGTAATAGGGATAAAACGCTTAACTAGAAGAGACATATGAGCTAAAGTCTTTTTAGCAATAGTAGATGATAGATTTACTAGTGAACAAGTAATATTAGGAGCAATAGAAGTAGATATAAATAACAATTGAGGCATATTTTATTGTGCACCAGATTTTTGCTTAAATACAAGAGATTTTGCTCGAAATATTTAAAATTAAAATTATGACTAAAGGCTATGAAGATTTTCAACAAGGCAAAAACCTTTTAATTTGCTCTACATTTATAAGAAAATTAACACATAATAGCCAAGTAGGATATCAGCTAAGCATAGAAGATACATCTAAATTTATTATAAATTGAGGCATTAGGCTTTTACCCCCTTACCGAATAGATCCATTAAAAAATTCAGAACAAGAATGGCAAGTAGACAAAATAATAGGTTCTAGTTCAAACAATAGCGTTTTACCAACAGAAAGTTTATGTTATAGAAACACTTCAGGTCGAATGTCAGTTCGCTTTTCTAATTATATTGAAGCAAATAATAACCCTAACATTCAAGAAAATGAAACAGATGAATAATTTTAATATTCTTAAAAATATTGATATAAAAATATTAAACCAAACCATAGGTACTACGCAAATAGGAAGAGGTATAAGCTTTAAACAATTACAAGACTTTATACAATTTGCATAACAAGAAGATAGTCTTGACATATTTAATCAATCTGAATGCGATATACATTTGAAAAAGGAAATAGACATAATGGAAAGCTTAAAAGATTTAGATATAAGCAGAACGCCTTCCCCTACGTCTCTTAGCATAGAAATATTAGAACCTGTAATAAATTACAAAACACATTTAGACAACAAAATTAACAAAGCATTATAAGAAATAGAAAAGATAAGACAAGAACAAATAACATTAGAAAAAGAAAATAATTTGCTAATAGAAGACATGGACACTATATTAGAAAATATGGATCACTCAGATGAAAGAAAGTAAATAGACACTGAAGACCTTAGATTAGTAGAAAGTCTAGATCTAGAAGAAGAATATTTAGAAAATTATGAAACAAATTCTATTACAACAGAAATAGAATCTATTAATACACAAATTACTACAAACAATACAAAATTTAATTTAATGAATGAAACACCATACATACTTATGGATGAAAGTGGTGGTTCAGGAACCACTAATAATAGAAATAATAATGGTAGTAGATTTTATACGTCTCAACCAACTACAAGACCACAATATGCATACGGAAATTTACCTCGACAAAGTGCAAATATAGAATATACTAAATATGATAGACCTAGTTAAAAACCTAAAGGTAAAAAACACCATTTAGAACAAAATTTTAAAATATAAAAGGCAGCAGAACCGTTTATTTTAAATATAACAGCTGTTGACCCACAGCAAAGAACAAACTATATACAAGTATGGAAAGATACAGTAGTAGCAAATTTTATAACAAAACAATCTGATAATTTAGAAACAGGAGAAGAAATGATAAGATACATGACACAATTCTTAGGCCCTATAGCTAAAGCCAATTTTGAAGAATGGCAAAAGGAATTTCCAAATGATCTAAAAGAAATGTCAGACTTAGGATCTAATCCTTACAATTTTGTAAACACTATACAATTAATATTAACTGGAAGAAATCCTAATACTGGAGACATCATAATACAAACTGAGGCAGCCATAAAATTAGAACAAGGTACATTTATACAACTGGCATAATATAAAACCTTTTATGCAAGAATATTATTATTTGTTTCACAAAGTGGCAACATTTATAGTCGAACAGTAGTTGATAAATTTTTAAACAAATTACCAGGTGCTTTAGGAAGAGAAATATATGAAACAATTAAAAAGTCCTATGAAGAACACCCTAACTGGACCCCTTCATTAGGAAATATATTTGAACAAGTTATAGAAATCTTAGTCTCTAAATGTACTAATATACAAATAGCTAGGCAGCTTAAAAACGAAGCAAGCTTTTGTTAAGAAATCTATATACCGCAACATTACAGTCAAGAAGAATCCAGACGTAAATACACTAGGAAGCCTTTACGAAAATACAAACAACCTAGCAAAACTTACTTCTTACGAAATAGTAGAGCTAGAAAACCATTTTAAACCCAAGACATGTTAGAAAATACGATAATAGACGCATATATAAAAATAAAATTACATGTTATTCATGCGGAGAACCAGATCATTTAAGTTCTAGTTGTCCTAGAAGACAAAATAACAATAATTTTAAAGTTATGATAGTTAATAATACAAATGAAGATCTATTAGAAGTAGATGAAACATTAAGTGATACAGAAAGCATATATAGTATTAAATCCATAGAAGAATATACAGAAGACATTATTTCTTTAAGTAGCGATGACGAAGAAGAAATTCTTCCTGTAGAAACAACTGATCAAATAGACACTTTTATAAATTCTTTAAGAAGTTCAAACATATATAATTTTATGTTTGTATATATATATATATATATATATATATATATATATATATATATATATATATATATATATATATATATATATATATATATATATATATGGGAGATGATCCGTTGATAGTGCTAGCAAAATAGGAGAAACTGCCAGCGCGATCTAACTGTCCATGCACGATCTGTGGATGATCCAGATCTTTTTTTACGTTTTTTTAAGTCTGTCAGCTATATTATGTAGCAGACGATTTTTTAACAAAAATACCCTCCAACTTTAAAAGAGTCCATCCGTTACATTATGTAGTGGACTAGTTTTCTGACATTTTCTCTCTCTCTCTCTCTCTCTTCTCTCATTAATGCTCTGCCTTTTTTTCCTCTCTCTGTCCTTAATCTTCTTTCTGACTTGTCTCTTTCTCTCACCATTTTTTTCTTCACTCTCATCCTCTTTTCCTCTCTCTCTCTCTCTATCTCTGTGGGAAGACTCCAATCATCTGTCAAGTTCGAGATTGAGGCTGAGCTGAAGTTCATCAAATATATTCTTGCTTGTTTCCCTTTTGCATCCAAGCCAACCCATATGCAATAAACACAGTAGAGTAAGAAACAAACTGAAGGTGACTGAGGCTACTGCAATCAATGTTATGTGAAGTGCTGATAGCTTGCCCCCATTATGACCTTTGCGTTCTGAGGTTAATCAAAATTGATACGAGCAGATCAAATTATTACCGTACGTCATCAACAGGAAAACTATAAATGGATACTAGGGAGACTTCATACTAGGTGTGACTGATATCGCTGATATCAGAGATCCATTGGTAGCAGGTGGGGTGAACAAAGATCCTTTGCCAGCCCAGTAAAGGTGGATACGTAAGATATGATCTTTGTTTACCGAAGCATTGTAACTGAGACTCACATCTTTCTTTGCACCGCGTGCCGTGACTTTAGGATTGAAATTCGTTTGCACTCTCTCATCCTGGACAAGAGTTCCTTAAGTGTTTGCAATAGTGAAACGACACCTTCAGTTCGATGAACTTCAGCTCAGCCTCAATCTGGAACTTGACAGATGATTGGAGTCTGCCCAGAGAGAGAGGGGGAAGAGGGGAGAGGAGGACGAGAGAGAAGAAAAAAGTGGTGAGAAAAAGAATCAAGTTAGAAAGAAGAGAAAAGACAGAGAGGGAGGAAGAAAAAAGCCAAAGCATCAATGAAAGAAAGGAGAGAGAGAAAAAAAATATCAAAAAATTACTCCGCTACATAATGTAGCGGATAAGAGAGAGAGAAAAAAAATAGTATTAATGAGAGAAAGGAGAGAGAAAGAGAAAAAATGTCAGAAAACGATTGTAGCAGATGGGCTTTTTTTAAGTTAGAGGGTATTTTTGTCAAAAAATTATGTAGCGGACGGACTTAAAAAAACGTAAAAAAAAAAAGGTCTGGACTGTCCACAAATCGCGCGTGGACTGCCAGATCGCGCTGGCAACTTAACCTAATTTGCTGTGTGTGTGTGTGTGTGTGTGTGTGTGTGTGTGTATATATATATATATATAATGTAGCAGATAATTTTTTGACAAAAATACCCTCCAGCTCTGTCCGCTATACTATGTAGCGGACAGAGGCAGTACTTTTTTTTTTCTGACTCTTTCTCTCTCCTTTGTCTGATTAATTTTTTGACATGTTTGATGTTCGCTATATTATGTAGCGGACGACTGTACAGTAGTTGCCTGTCCATCTCAGTCTCCTTCACTTTCTCTCTTTCCTTCTCAGCTCCAAGAATTGGCCTTTTTCCCTCCAGTGCAAAATGTACACAATTCTCTGGCCAGAAACAAAAACAAGAAGTATCTTTACTACGTAAGGAATTAGCACTTGATTCATTACCCGACTTGGATTTAGTAGCATGAACAAAAACACGAGATTTTTAGAGGAATTGTGCAGACCACATAGTAAAGGGTGTTCTGCACCCACAAAAACTAATTCTGAAGGACCATTGAAGGATAAAAAAAACCTTGATCCCACATCCAATTCATGCTTTTCCAATGGTAAAATAAAAATTACCAAGTTCCTCAACTGGGACTATCTAAGACTTGGATTGGAACATACATAGCCTTATGAATAAAAGTAATTGTGCAATGCAATACCCAACACCACCGTCACCGACCACTACCATCTGATTGTCGTTGTCGCCGCCGCCACCAACCACCACAATCCAAAACACAACCAATCAAACTGCTATTGCCCACCCACCATTAAACTGCCATCAACCCGCCACCACGATCCAATCTCCCATGCTCCCAATCACCACTACCTAAACTGTCGCCGCACCCAACAACCATCGTCCAAACGTCGCCATTAATTTTGCACTCAAACCGTCGCCGGCCGACAAGCTCTTCTTTGACGGCACTAATACTGTCCCACCCGCGCCATACCGTCCCATCACCGTCATTAACAGGCAATCGACACACCACCAGCGCCAATCAGCGCAACCACCAGCGCCAATCAGCGCAACCACCAGCGCTCTCATTGTAGTTTTACCACAGGCCCAGGCACCACAAAACCACCGCCGTCACTGTGAAGCTGCCGGAGCAACAATACAAACATAATAACTCAACAAAAAAAGGGGGAAAGAGAAGAGAATTAGGCAATGGCGGCATCCTTGTCGTGAGGGCAGAGCTGTACATGAAAGGAGTGCGTGGTGGGGGAGCGTCTTCGTGGGTGTTGGTTGTGGTGGTCGGAGCTCGGGGAGGAGGCGGACGCCTCTACTGCAGCGACACCGGAGTCTAGCTCGGCCGTGTTGTGGGCTGTTGTTATTGCTGCAAGGAGGATAGAGAGAGAGTCAGACATGTCAGGAGAGAAAAAGAGTCTGCCTCCGTCCACTACATAATGTAACGGATGGAGCTGGAAGGTATTTATGTCAAAAAATTATCTGCTACATAACGTAGCGGACATCAAACATGTCAGAAAATTAATCAGACAAAGGAAAGATAAAGAGTCAGAAATAAGTATTGCCTCTGTCCGCTACATAATGTAGCGGACGGAGCTGGAGGGTATTTTTGTCAAAAAATTATCCGCTACATTATGTAGCGAACGGACTTAAAAAATGCAAAAAAAAGATCTGGACAGTCCACAAATCGCCCGTGGACGGCGAGATCGCGCTAGTAACTTAACCCAGTTTGCTAGCGCTCTCAACGGATCAGCTCCCATATATATATATATATATATATATATATATATATATATATATATGTGTGTGTGTGTGTGTGTGTGTGTGTGTGTGTGTGTGTGTGTGTGATGGAAGTGAACAAGGATAGAGTGGTTAGCTTCAAATCTACCTCAGATTGCCTCTTCATTGTTTCAGAATATTGTTTTCAAGCTCCTTTCCAAGACCGGTATTATTTTTGGGTGAAGGGCTCTGTGTGTGTGTGATGGAAGTGAACAAGGATAGAGTGGTTAGCTTCAAATCTACCTCAGATTGCCTCTTCATTGTTTCAGAATATTGTTTTCAAGCTCCTTTCCAAGACCGGTATTATTTTTGGGTGAAGGGCTCGTAGTAAAATTGCACAGAGAAATATATATATATATATATATATATATATATATATATATATATATATATATATATATATATATATATATATATATATATATATATATATATGGAGCTGATCCGTTGAGAGCGCTAGCAAAATGGGTTAAGTTGCTAGCGCGATCTGGCCGTCCACGCGCGATCTGTGGACGGCCCAGATCTTTTTTTGTGTTTTTTGAAAGTTCGTTCGCTACATTATGTAGCGGACGATTTTTTTGACGAAATTGCCCTTCAATATCCTTATGTTATGTTTTCCAAAATATCGTCCGCTACATAATGTAGCGGACAGTATTTTCACGTTCAATCTCACTTCTCACTTTTTTCTCTCTTTAGAAAAACAAAACCCACTCTCTCTGTGTGTTCCTCCTCTCTCTCTGTGTTCCTTCGTCTCCCCAACCCCAGATCTATCATCATTGACATCGCATATGTAGCCTTGGCGTTGCCGCCGTAGCCTCGGCATCACCGCCGTCACCGTAGACTCGGCATCATCAAAGTCGCCGTAGCCTCGGCGTCACCGCCACTAGGCGAGTACAGCTCCGCTTCCGACGACGACAGAAGAAGGAAGCAATCCACTGCATTTTCAAAATAAGATCGAGAAAAGCTGATGTGTGGTCAGTTGATCTGACGTTGATGAGCGGTGGTGCTCGGCGATGGCACGGTAATGGGTATGATGTTTATGGTGATGGGTGCATGTGGGTGGCAGTGCGGTGGCGGTGGTTACGGGTGGTAAAACTGAAACCCATTTGGAATTTTGAGAATTAATTCTTCATCTCATCTCTACCTCTCTGTTTAGATTAGTTATTTATCTTGCATAGAGGTTTGGGATGGCGGAGGTTTGAATGGTGGTGGTTCAGGGAGGCAGAGGTTCGGATGGTGGTGGTGGTGGTGATGGGTTCAGTGGCGGTGGCGAAATGGTGGTGGTTGTGGGTTCATTTGAGTTTAATTTTTGTTGGCTCGGAAACAACAGAGCTGTGACAATGCTATGGGCATGGTTGTTTGAACATTCTCTTCATTCTTTTGAGAAGCTTTTTGCACTTGAATTTTAGTTTGTGGAACTCCATTGCCTTAAAGAGCACGTAATAGAACAAACAGAACACAGTGTGCCTTTACAGACTCTGTTGAGTTTTGGCTAAGATACGTCCGCTACATAATGTAGCGGACAGATAATATTGAGGGGCAATTTTGTCAAAAAAATCGTCCGCTACATAATGTAGCGGACGAACTTTCAAAAAACGCAAAAAAAGATCTGGGCCGTCCACAAATCGCGCGTGGACGGCCAGATCGCGCTAGCAACTTAACCCATTTTGCTAGCGCTCTCAACGGATCAGCTCCCATATATATATATATATATATATATATATATATATATATATATATATATATATATATATATATAAACTAGAAGTTAAGGCCAATATTGACCTCAATGGTGCGCTAACTTGAGAACTAGGATCTTTCTTCACCAGCTAGATATTCTAATCATTTCCTTTATGGAAAAGGAAAAAAGTGTACGATATTTACAGTACGCAGATGATATGCTCGTTATTGACAATTCACCAGCTTCGTCCACATCTTCGTCTACCCCCCACACCAACCACATGAAAACCATGCAATGCAGCTTTTTTCTTTCACAATAAGACCTAGACAATTATCCCTACCCTCGGTAGCTTATAAGTTTACGTCTTTCTTCTCCCCCCCCCCCCCCCATGCAGTCTTCATTAGGCCTTGCCCTTTTAGGACGCGGCCCAAAGCCTCTATTCCTGAATGGGAATAGAGTAAGGCTTTAACCTTCTTGAGCTAAGGGCCCCAAAAGCCTCTATTCCTTCGTAGGAATAGAGTAAGGCCTTGTTTGTACTCATTACATTCCTGCCTTGCTTTCCTTGGTCTTTGGAAAATAGAAGGTAATGAAATTGGGAGTTCACTAGAAAAGGACTTGGCACTATATATATATATATATATATATATATATATATATATATATATATATATATATATATATTCTGTGCAGTTTTATTACGAGCCCTTCACCCAAAAATAATACCGGTCTTGGAAAGGAGCTTGAAAACAATACTCTGAAACATTGAAGAGGCAATCTGAGGTAGATTTGAAGCTAACCACTCTATCCTTGTTCACTTCCATCATCCATTGCATAGACCTGTCTGTTCACTTCTATCATCCATGCAAAGACCTGTCAGAACTTTCATATGAGAAAACTTGAATGGGTATTGCTCGCCATGTTTGGCTAAGTCAGTCACACATGATATGTATCTCCATATGTCTAGACTCAATTGTTACTGCTTACTCTACAGAACTGATGCAGTTCTCGTAGATGAGACGCTACCATCTAAGGCTTTTTCAGTTCAAGTACTAGCTTCATTCCTATTATGCACTACTTATATACATCACCTGAATTTTGTAGGCTGGAGAGAGCTCCGAAATATGCAAGTCGACTCCCGATAGATGGTTCCCTCCTCCAAATGGTTTTTACACAGCTAATTTTGAAGGGTGCTATTGGTTAAACAAAATGCTATTGGCGTAGGGTTGTGCGAAACGAGAAAGTCGAGTTTATGGCTGGACTCTCCTTGAAGATGAAAGATCCCCTTGATGCTGAATGGGCGGAATTTCCGCTGCTATGGAAGAAACAAAGTTTGTCAATGAATGCGGTTTTTTAGATATCATATTTGAAGGAGATGCAGCGAACATCATCAATGCTCTTGTGGAAGGAAAACTTACCCTCTTTGCCAAACATGGATATCTTTTTGAAGATGTGTATTGAAACCTAGGGACTTGTCAACGACTAGGAGGATTTTTTCTTATTGGTGAACCTGGAAACAGGGTTGTGCACGAGCTTGCTCACCATGCTGGTTTTGTTTCTGAAGCTTCTGATAATTATCTGGTATGGTTGGAGGACCCGCCAGAATTTCTAGTGCCCTCCCTCTCAGCGGATGGATGTTCCGAAGCTGCTCTGTCAAATGATGGTCCAACAGACGAGAAATCTGCTGCCAATTCTTAGAACAAGATCCATGAATTGAGAACGAAGCATATAAGTTTGCTTTTGTTGTTATGTTGTGTCCCGACTCTAGTGTTGTTTTGAAGTATTTATTCTAAACTACCGGTTGTTCCAAAAATTTGCAGTATCAAACCTAAAACATATATCAAGCCTTAACACATTGAGTCGAGCTTAGTCATGATCACTATATGTTTGTTGAACTTTTTTCTGCTAAAGTGCAACATTGTCGTGGCGGTTGATTAAAAGAAGAAAAACTAGGAATAGAAGGAATTAGCCAGAGAAGAATGATGGAAGGACCTCGCTATAGTAGTTTAGAGAGGAGATCAGACAGCCAACAGATTAGAGAGGAGTAACAGAACGACTTCGACTATAGTTTGCCAAAATCCACGAAGAGAAGCATTTCGACTCTCCTAACAATAGCACGCCGAGATACAACATTTAAGGAAACTAATATAACAAAGTATTTGATTAGCAATAGACCACTTTCATATAGATGTTGAGGGTTCGTGGTATGAAGTAAAACTGTAGCTCATATACATCATATCTTGCCGATGAGAATTATAATCTGATTGCATGCAGAATGAGATTTGAATCCAGAACTGAATGATGCTATAATAGTAGTAGCATTCTTCGTCAAAGGTAAAGATCACATAAAAAGGGAAGGAGCAAAAGGACCTAGGTTATAGTTAGCCTGAATCCGGGAAAGGGGAAGTGTTCTGCTCCTTGAGCATAAAGTGAACGATGCACCATATCATAAATCACGGGGTAGTTGTATGCTCCGCTTAGTTAAAAGCTCGTGGTGTTAAGCTCGGCCTCTACTTTGGAAACCATACGTTTTGTAATCTTACCTTATTACTCCGTATTAAATAGACCTATAAACAGGAACCCGAGGGTAACCTTTCGAGCATATTAGCCTGGTGGGTAGGTAAAATTTACCCGAGGTTTTATGTGTAGCAACTTTTGGATCCACGCCCAATCCAGTGCCCAGTGCATAATATAGCCCCCCCCCCCCCCCCCCCCCCGCCTCGGGGCTTCCTTCCACCACTTTTTTTTTTCAAACGCATACACATTATAACATCCGCGTGCACAATCACATGACACACACAAAAGCACACTCAAAAACAAAATAAGCACACCCAAAGAAAATAAAAAGTGCACTCACACATAAAAGAAACAACACGTACACTACAGATGTACACACTCGTATACAGAATAAACAACACACTCAGACGCAGACAAACACTTGAACAATGAGGTGGTGGTGGTAGGAGGCGATGTGCTATCATGGTGGCTTGTTCCCCTGGTGCTTGTTGGAGCGAGGAAACCAAATTTGTAAGTTACAAAGATGGCCTGTAAATCAAAAGTTAAAACCCTAAGTCTATTTCACCCGCCGGTATGCCCATGTCTGTCTGCTCCTACCCTACCCATAGAGGTATGGGTAAAAAATAATTCTTCAATTGTGGATGGGCAGATCAAGCAGAGCCCCATTCTCTAAGAGGCGCTTAAAAGGCGGGTAGATAAAAAGGAATGCTCCCATCCAGTTCTTTAGCTCTTGGCTGGGTCTAAACGCGGGTCAAGGGTAGGTTTGCTAGGTATATTATTAGGACTTTGATACAATGCTTTTGTTTTGTTTTCCCTTCACATATGAATCACTACTAAAGCAAGTGTATTCTGCCCAGAAGAACCCCAAAAAAATTAAAATAGGCAAGTTCTAGTTGCAATGCTGCACATAACTAGCTTTGAACCTTCAAGTTGAATCAATCAATAACTGAGGCCACAAAGAGGATATTGAACTGCTGACGTTAGACCCAGTCAATTTTTTGGCTTGGTTAACGTTATGGTTCTTAAAACATTGGTCGAATGTACCCTCAAGGGCACTTGGTCCAAAAACTCAGACGATCAACCCTGAGAAATGGGATCAAGTGAACTACTTGAACCTGGCTTAAAGAACTAAACCTAGGTAGAGCTACGAGAGTTGGGCACTTTCAGCTTGCAGACTAGACCCATTACGAGGCTATGGGAACCAGATGAAGGTGTTCCAAAGAAGCTCGAAAGATGCCTTCAAAACTCGTCCTGATTCTCCTAATCAAAAAATGGCACGGGTTTTACGTGTTTATGCTTTCATTATCAATGTTCTTAACCACCTTCAGTATTAAAGACAAAAGTTGTTTTAGTCAGTTGGATCATGAATCAACGTGTAACACGTGAGTCAATGAGTTAGTCTTTTATCAGCCATTCTGGGATTCAACTCCTGATTTCTTAATTAGCCACAAACGATAGTAGGTGGCTTGACACTCTCTAGGGTCACTTCCTAGTTCCTATAACAAAGAAATGCATGCGTACTTATTTTATCAAAGTGCCACGGAAAAATTGAAAATTTTCAATATTTAGCTTTTCCGCACATATATATATAGTGTCTTGTAATTAATGATGGCTAAACAAGTTTCACCTGAGTGATGTGGAAACTAGTACATGTATTACAAAATCTGATGAATATGTCCAGTCATCAACCTTTTTCATAATGTGTCTTCCTAATTTCTTAGATATAAATGATAATTCAAATGAACGCACGTGGTATGGAACTCTCGACATTCCCTTTCTAAGAAACAAATATTCCATGCTCTAGTATATGCCTTATTAAAAGTGCCAAGAAGAAAAAAAAATATGTTAATAGGTTTTTCATAAGTACAATGTCTTTGATCTTGAAAAACTAATATACAGAGTTTTAACAAATAAATAAAAATCTTCGCTTCAAGGTACACCTGACATAAATGAAACTAAATAGATTCACATTAGAGTTGTCAAAGGGCCGGGCTTGGGCCGGCCCAGCCCAAGCCCATCGGGCCTGCTGTGGGGCCGGGCCAGTGGGGCTGCCAACCGGGCCGGGCCGGGCCTGCCGAAGGCAAACCTAGGCCCAGTCCAGGCCCTGGCCCTAGGCCCAATATCTAGGGCCGGGCTTGGGCCGGGCCCGGGCCCTTTTTTTTTTTTTTTTCTTGTTATTCAATTTTAAATTTCATCTCTAGGCAATATTCACAATTTAACGAACCTAATCTTTATCCTTTTATTTCATTATAAGTAATATACATATATATGTATGTATGTATATACATATTTATTTGTTAGCCATTATATTTTTTATTATATGTTAAACATTTTCATACTCTTCTTGGTGAGCTTTATTAATAAAATCTTAACACATAACAATTTATATAGAAAAATAATAAATGTGTTCATAGGCCCTCCTCCTTTTATCCGGGCTTGGGACCGGCTGCTTGTAAACAAACAAGCAAAGTTACCTATTTTTTTATATATACGAAAAAATATATATCTTGCTTGTAAAAATTTATTTTATATATATGGAAAAAAAGTATATTTTGTGAAAAAATTTATTCTTAAAACTCTAACAATCAAAATAATAATGCATGTCTATCCAAAATATCAGCAATCAAAGATCACAAAAGACCAAAATACCCCTACAAACTATCCGTTTATAGTTGTTGGGGAGGGTAAGAGTGTAAAGGAGTTGAAAAATATAGGTTAGGCTAAAATACCCCCCAAACTAGCCGTTATATTGCTGTTGGGGGGGGGGGGGGTAAAAGTGAAATTTTGGAAAAGGGGTGGAAGAAAGGGGGGGAAAAGCAAAAAATTCAAACAAGTGGTGGGGCCAGACCCGGGCCGCAGACCGGGCCAAACCGGGCCAGAACCGGGCCGACTTCGGGCCGGGCCGGGCTTTTTCGCAGAATCTGAAGGCCTGGTCCAGGCCCAGGCCCCAAGCCCGCTTGTGCTGGTCCGCTACTATTCATGGACGGGGCCGGGTCGGGCCAGCCCACGGGCCGCCCGGCCCGTTTGACAACTCTAATTCACATGCTTTAATGTAGGGTTAGTTAATGCTCTTAGTACACTCATGAAAAATCAATATAGTTAGACAAATGTTGTTAAGTAAATGCCAAAGCCTACATTTATGGTCTTCACCTAATACCTTCTTGCCTTGAGTGCTCAGATCTAGCTTCGTGCCCGTGTTGACAAAAAAAAAAGAAGAAGCAAGAATAGAAGAAAAATGATATTTTCAGGCCTTCTTAACATCGCATAAAATGTGCGATCACCACTTTTCATATGATTAAGAATGGACCAAACTTAGTCAAAAGTCCCATAAGTGGAGGACGAAATAATATTCAATGAAAAAAACTTTGACCATAATTGGGGTAGGATGTAACGATTTTTAATTTATATAAGAGCTTCATAATGGACCAACAAAACTTGAATAAGAGAAAGCCTCACCGACTGCTTCGCAAAAATGTCAACAAGTGTAACGAAAAGGGCTCAGTCGGGCATCTTATTAATTTACTGAACGCGTATGACATTGTTTTAATAGAGCTTAAAAGCTTGCTTCTGACTAATTGCGAATCTAAATAATAAATCTCTTATAAATTATGGTGGAAAGGATTTACCTACTCAATTAATGAGATAATAGATATTTTTGGCCCACGTTGAGCACTGATGAAAAAGATTGCTCAGTTCAGTACCATATGTTTTGAATCATTTACTGTGTTACGCATAAACTTCATGAATTAGCTTTGAAAATTAACTTTTCAGTACATTATCTTTAGAAGTTTTAGTCATGTATGATAATTGGATATAGTGGGTTCCTTTACTGGAATTCCACTTACACTTATTTTTTGCTATTTTACAAGAAATACTATACCAAATATGAGATCCTATTATTTTTTCTCTATTTTTTTTTCAATTTTCTGTGATTATTAGTTTTTTTAAGCTCGCAAGTAAATGCAACAAAAGAAAATCTTTGTTTATAGATGGATTTAGCATCTACATCGTTTAATTAAGCTGTCATAATTAATTAACACCAACATAAGCCCTTCAATTATTAACAAGGGTTACTCACGAAAAAATCAAGACGATTAGACAAAGATCATTAAGTACTGTCAGAGCCTATCAACATGTTCCCAGAATCACGTATGACTATAAATGGCTATAAAGAATGTTACCATCACAAATATAAAATTGATAACATATATGTATTACTCTCTCCGTCTTAAAAAAAAAATTTGATCATATTTCTTTTTTGAGATATCTCAAAAAAATTAATCAATTTACGAATAAAGAAAGATTTTGTAAATATTTTTTAATAAATACTTTTTTTACATTTTTTATTCTATTGCTTCTCCACTTTTAATTCTTGATCAACTCATTTTTTTTCTTCTTGTGACTCACTTTCTTCTTCTTCTCCTCTCTCTCTCTCTCTCTCTTGAGATAAAGTGAAAAACTCATAAAATATGACTTATATCATATACAAGTGTGAAAGTGAAACTTGATCAAATAATTTGAAACGAGGAGAGTATATGTTATTACAACAATATTATTATCTTAAGATTTTAGAGGTCATCATGGGGCCATGAACGTGAAAATATTTTTTTTCCACAAAAGGTATGACAGAAGTATGCATACCATTTCAAAGGGCACTATAAGTGCCAAGACTTTGACAATCTCTTTTTCAGATTACCAGTATCCAGCAATGATTCTCCTAAGTTAGTAGTGTTATTGTTTCCCTTATGAAATAAGAGAGTTAGTGCTTTTTGAATGGTGAGGTAAGCCCAAATAATTTTTTTTTTTTACAAAATCCACACCCCTTTGTCACTAAAGGGTTTAAAGACGTTACTCATGCATCTATTAGCAAAAAAATTGTGAATTTAACAAAAATAGTTCAGCAACAACCCTTTTAACTTGTCGTAGAGTAAAACAAACGCTTTCACTTGAAATCAGTTCAGCAATAAATATCCAAGTGGGTCTACTTTGTATATCTCGCCGTGGAATCACGCTTTATTTTTTAACTCTAAAGAAAAAAAAAGAAGGAATTCAAAAGTTGAGCAAGAAGATTAAAAATACATAGTTCCTACCAGGGAAAGAAGTTCATCATGGCCAATCAAATCAAGCCCTTTGATTCTGATGACTTGAACCAGTTTATATCAGGTTATTTTTCCTTTCCAGTATAGATGATCTCAAAACATCTTCCGTATGGTTAAGTAGATTATAAAGTTGAATTTGAAGCTTGGTGAAGATCAACTAATTTGTCAGTATTTCAACAATTTAGCCTTTGCACCAGATATAGCAGTTTTGGTAGTTTTTCCTCTCTCTCTCTCTGGTAAACTCTATCAGCTTTGTTGATAAATTATAAATCTATCTAATGGATAAAATGTTAGAGGATTTCGCTCGCTTTTCGTCTTTGAAATTGATGGTGTTTAGTGTTGACACGCCAAAAAAAAATGAATTTTCTTCTCGGTAGTTGTAAAATTTGGTTTAGTTATAAAGGAGTATGTCTGTATAAATTTATCGTTAAATGTCTGAATATCAGATACAATGACTATAAACATTGAAATAAGATAAAAGAAAAGAGTGAACACACTTTTCATCGCAGTAAGAAATATTATATGGGCCTAGAGACAAATTACCTACGTGGGAAACTTATTTAATTTATCACTCTTTCCACCCACCTGCTTTTGTAAACTTCATCTTATCTCATTTCTCTTTTTAAGTAGTTTCTACAACATTTAATAAGTCCTTTGACCACATAAACTTATTAGTATATGAAAACGACGCCAAGAGCTTAATTAGATGAAGAAATGGAATATTTGATTTTGCAAATTCAAATGGCTGTGCACACTATATAATGTGTCTCTAGAAAGTGCATTAGTAACAAAGTATATAGTTTTGTACGATGCACCTGGTTTGGACAACGATTTAAGGTCTGAAAATAGACTTTTGCATAATTTAATATAATTTTTAGGGGTAAAAGCACGAAGTTGAATAAGAATAAGCCTGGGCCGGGGGGAGAGGATTATGTATAATTTAGTGCATCTTGTTACTACAAAAACATGGATAAATCACTGTACAATTTTGGTAGAATAAAATAACAATATCATTTATTTACGTGATAAATGAGAAATTCCAATAATTAGATGTTTATAAATTCTTGCATAATTTTGTAACTCTAGTGTTCTCAGATACATGCCCAATGATAGTGCTTTTCTGGGTATGTGCAGAAATATTGGCAATGGATTATGGATGTCACTGAAGCTAGAACGAAAAAAAATTGCCCCGCCAGATTGGAGCGTAGAAGAGAGGCAACGGGACTTTAGAAAGTCCCGTGGAAAAGTAGAAAAGGTTTCAACTTTTAACTCTGAATTTCTATGGAACTTCGCACTATCACATTTATATATAGTGTGAAATAATTTTATTTTTGTTGCAAAGATATCTTAACTAGCTACCCATTTGGGAGGAAATTTTTAGAACCTGTAGTTTTTAATCAAATGTTTGAATCTCAATATATGCAGTGGTTTTCCGGTTTCGTATGAGCACTTACTCAGAGATTTAAGTTTTTCATTTTCATTTTCATATTACTTGCAATTACTCAGTGATTTAAGTTTTTCATTTTAGATTGTGCAAATTCAATTGAGCATGCAATGCCCTAGGGTTATGAAAAAATTCCAAGTCAAACGCTACCTTAGGTAGAGTTTGACAACGTTTTTTTTTCCAGTCTCACTATAAGAAAAAAGGTTTTTAGCAACGGAAAAATCCGTCGCTAAAAGCCTAAAATCTGTCGCCAAAAAAATTAGCTACGGATTCACTGTCGCTAAAAGTCACTCGTATAAAAGCCCGTCACTAATAGTTTAGCGACGGAATTTTTGAAATCCGTCGCTAAATATGTAATTATTTGCGACGGATTTATTTTTAATTCGCGACAGAATATCCGTCGCTAATTATATTTTTAGTATTTTAATTAATTTTTTTTTTGTCAAATTAGCGACGGAAATAATGTTTTAGAGACGGAATATTCCGTCGCTAAAAAGCTTATTTAGCGACGGAATATTCCGTCGCTAATTAACTGATTGTATGAATACTTTTAGCGACGGAATTAATCTGTTGCCAAAAGTCAAAATTTTTTTGAATTTTTTTTTCTTTTTCAATTACTCAGACCTGTAATATAATTTTCATTTCTCAACAACAACGCGCAATAATCAATACACAAAGAAATATATATAATCAATCATAAAAAATATTTATTATAAAAAAGACTCATTATGTACAAGCCGGGAACCGGATACAGCCGGTTAGGGGAGGGGAGAAGAGTACAAGTCGGGCGGGGGGGGGGGAAGCTAGGAACGGGCACGAGAAAGGGCTCATCAGCGGTTGCCGAGTCCCGGATCTGGATCCTACTGATCCGGGGCCGGCTCGGCATGTCCAGCAGCGCCCTGCTCTCTGATCATCCTCAGCACCACTGTAGCAATGCGCTGGATCTCTTCGTCGTCCAACTGACGCTGAGGAGCCGGTGTCTCCGGACACGTGTCTGACGCCCACCGACACGCACCTCCAGACACATTGGCATACGTTAATTTATTTTTAAATGTCGGACACCGTCGATCAGACGTGGTGTCTGTGTTTACGCTAACTAACAGATATCTCAATCCAATTGGGTCCCATCCTCCGTCAACAATCTCAATTCTCAAATGCTCAATGCAATAAAAATTAACGAAAATCACACATTCAATCCAATTGGGTTCCATCCTCCTTCAATAATCTCAATATCTCAAATGCTCAATGCACAATTAACAATCTAAAATCATTAATTAACAACCTAAAATCATCAATTAATAATCGCAATTACTTTAAATGCACAGCTAATAACCTAAAATCATCAATTAACAACCTAAAATCACATATCAATAATCACAATTCTCAAATGCACAATTAACAACCTAAAATTATCAAACAAATTATCAATGTTCAAATGGAAAAAAATTGTTCAAAATGCACATATCTGATGCGCTTGAATTATTTCAATTTAGGGTTCGACTGTATTAGGGCATTCAATTTAGGGTTCAATTACAGAAATTTAGGGTTCAATTAGGGGGTTCTATTGATTCAATTTAGGGTTCGGTTGATTTGGGGCATTCAATTTGGGATTCAATTAGAGGGTTCAATTATTTCAATTTAGGGTTCGGCTGGATCAGGGCATTCAATTAGTTTAATTTAGGGTTCAATTCGATTAAGGTATTCAATTTAGGATTTAATTATGGTTCAATTACTTCAATTTAGGGTTCAATTAGAGGGTTCTATTAGTTCAATTTAGGGTTCGGTTGATTTGGGGGCATTCAATTTAGGGTTCAATTAGTTCAATTTAGGTATATGGGTATGTTTGCACCCGCTGAGTTAATTATGCTATGTTTAGTATAGTATGAATTAGTTGGTGATGATGGAAGATCAGATTATGTTTCCCCGTTCTGACGAGGCAGCCCCGCATTACATTGATATGATTGACCAGACAACACTTGACCACCGGTTTATTAAAGCCGAGTTCAATATCACTCTAAGAATTGGTTGGCAAATCGATCCTTTGGACATTCTGCAGTGCAGGCGTACCTATTGGGGGCAGAGGTATGGTCTCTCTCCATTAAGGTCACAAAGTGACTCTTAATTCATCTAGGATTTCAAAAAGGCGGGGTTCTAAGAGTCTTGAGGTTATCTGGCGGGGTTCTAAGAGTCTTGGTTCATCTACACAGGTTGGTCTTTTTTGTATCTTTTACATCTGTATAGCACCGGTATACCCATAAACTTAGGTTTGTAGGTACTTAGTTATAATTTTTTTCATGTATTGTTTGCATATTTTTGCTGGTGCTTTCCCTGAGGCTTATGAACCTCCAAATGGCTTCTATTTTGAAGTTAACGACGATTCACCCATTGTCCAGGTAACTACTTGAGGAAAGCAACAAAATGTTGAGGGGCTCGGTTTTTTTTCCTAAACATCACTCATAAAACCAAATGAATGACAACATTTGGTTTTGAACTGAAGGATGACATCAACCTATTTGACTACAATGTCCAAGACTGTGTTCAGGATTTTGTAGATGCTGCTTTAGCACATGTCAGCTGAGTGTACTTGCTCACTTTTCTCAAGCCTTAGAAAACGCATGAGTAATAGTAAGGGTGATCTCTATGCAATATGTATCATCTGCGATACATTTAGGGAAGTACTTTAGCTAGTTGTTAGTTCTTTATGAACCATTGTTCTAAGTAGGGATGGCAATTTGATCCGCAACCGGCGGATATCCGCTCCGATCCTATAGGAGCGGGTTTTTTTTATTTTGACCGGGTTACGGGGCGGGTATGGGTTTTAAAATTTTAACCCGCATCGGGTACGAGTCGGGTTTGGTATTTAGTTCAGACCGCCCCGCACCCGACCCGCACCCGCCCCGTATATAATTCTATCCTAACCCTAAATCTAATCAGAGCCGTCCATCTCTCTTATATAAATAGAGTCATGAAAAACCCTAGCATCAGCCTCTCACTTTTCTATATCTTCTTCTGTCTCTTCTCACTTTCGCGGCAACAACGGCGCCGTCAGCCTTGCCTATTCTCTCACCGCCCGTCATCTCCTCCACGAACCACCTCACAACCAAACACCGTCCACTGTTATACCTTCATTTGCGGCTCCACTCGTGGAGGGCTCTACTCACCAAGTTTCGCGACTGTGACGCGACGAATCGCCAAATCGAAAGCACCGCCGCAAGGCTGAAACATCCATTAACACAAGAAGTGTTGCTTTGAGAGGTTGTATATACACCCTTTGTGAAGTGGAAAGGTCAAAGCCTGGGAGTTTGAGAAGTGTGGAAAAGGAGGTATAGAATTCTTTGAGAGGTTGTATATTTGTTATGCACCTTATAAGGGTTGCTTTATCGATGATTATAGTAAGATTATTGGCTTGGATAACTGCCATTTGAAGAGACCCTACAAAAGAATACTGGTAACAGCAGTGTGGATAGTTTCCATCTGAAGAGATCTTACAAAGTATGGTCGTGTACAGAATCATGAAATTTGAGGATTTGTTTTTTCATTTGGGGATTTAGAAATTGTAAAAAAATGTTCAGATTTATTGATAAGATTTCATGTTATAGATATTTTGTGGTGTTAGGCATTTGCTATTTCTGTATTGATTAAGGCTTCGTTTGACAATTTTTTTTTTTTGGTTTTCAGTTTTTAAAGAGCAGTTTTTTAAAGAGCAGCTTAATTTTTTTTTTTATAAAAACAAGTGGGTGTTTGATAACCCTTTTTTTTTTTAGGTTTTTTTTTTTGGTGTTTGGTAACCCTTTTTATTTTGACTTTTTTTTTTGGTGGTTTGCGGTGGCGGTGGTGGGGCGTAGCGGTGGTCGACGGTGGTGGTGGTGGTGGCCGACGGCCGGAGGTGGCTGCCGGCAGTCATCGGCGGTGGTGGCCGGCGGCCGGAGGTGGCTGCCGGCAGTCTCCGGCGGTGGTCGCCGGCGGCCGGAGGTGGCTGCCGGCAGTCTCCGGCGGTGGTCGCCGGCGGCCGAAGATGGCTGCCGACAGTCTCCGGCAGTGGCTGCCAGCGGCCGGAGTTGGCTACCGGTGGTCGCCGGCGGCCGGAGGTGGCTGCCGGCGGCCGGCAGTCTCCGGCGGTGGTCGCCTGAGGTGGCTGCCGGCGGTGGGAGGGTGGTAGTGGTGGTCGAAAAAAAAAAACCAGTTTTTGGAGTTTTTTTTTTACTCTGCAGTTTAAAAACTGGTTTTTTAAATTGAAAAAAAATGGTTACCAAACGCTCCTTTTTTTTCAGTTTTTAAAACTGAAAAAAAAGAGGGAAAAAAAGAGTGTCAAACGGGGCCTAAGATTATGTATTTTAGATTTTTTTGTGTTATGCATTTGCTATTTCTGTATCGATTAACATTATATCACCTTTGTGGTTTTCGTCCCTCTTTGATTATTTTGCAGATTGAACAATTTTGTAATATAGCTGTGTAAAAGGAGGCGGGTCAAATGCTAGTTTTGTGTAGTAAGAAAAAATGTCAGGGCGGATCGGGGCGGGGGCGGGTTAATAGAAAGATTGTCGGATCGGGGATGGTATTCCCATCCCCTGACCCGATGGCGGGGCGGGGCAGTGTGTAAGTACTAGCGGGGCGGGTACGGATTTCATAAGATCCGCATCCGACCCGCCCCATTGCCATCCCTAGTTCTAAGACAACAACCAAAAATTTAGATCTAAATGGAATGCAATGTGGGACTATGAATTGGAGTTTCAAGCAAAGAAATTGAACAAACATCTATCTGCAAGAACAGGCCCTATGGAACATGTAAATGAGGTTTGGGGGTGTATTAGAGTAGTAACACTAAAGCACTCTTACCATCCAAAATATCACTAACCAATCAAACCATATCCAACAATCTCATTAACGTACACCCCAATCAGAGATCCCCTTCTCGATTAACCATATCAAACAATCTCATTAACCATATCAAACAAAAAGCTTTGTAGGCTGATTAGCCAGTTTAAAACTTACCGAAGTTGGCCGGAGCTCAAAGATCTAGGCAGACTACGCTAGATCGATCTGGTCGTTGAAGACTAGCCGTGACGGCCTGCCGGAGGTGGCGCGACGTCGGGGGGAAGATAGGGGTGTCGCTGGGGCTGGGTTGCCGTAGAGGGGGTCGCCGGGGCTGGGTTGCCGTAGAGGGGGTCGCTGGAGGTGGGTTGCCGTTGAGGGGGTCGCCGGAGGTGAGAACGCTGGTGGGTGAGAGAGAGAGAGAGAGAGAAACGAGAGAAAGAAAAGAAAGAAAGCAGATCTCGGAATTAAGGATAGACCTATAGCGACGGAATAATTCCGTCGCTAATAGTCCGTCGGTAAACTTTTTAAAACTATTTAGCGACGGTTTTTCTGTCATTAAAAGTCCGTTGGTAAAAGTCCATTGACAAATTCTTTTACCGACGGAATGGTCCGTCGGTAAACTTTTTTAACGACGGATTTATGCGGACGGTAAATACCGTCGCTGAATCAGGCTTTTAGCGACGGAATACCTTTCGTCGCTAAAAGTCCGTCGCTAAAGCCATCTTTTCTTGTAGTGATAAGAATAAGAGGACTAAGAATTAATCAAATTCAATTGAAAAAGACTATTCATGCGAAAACCATGTTTAAACAAAACATCATCCAAAAAGATGTCCAACTTATTATCCCTAAAAATAAAGAAAAAAATCACGCTTGCCATTTGCATTGCGCGAACCCCCTTGCGTCTCTTTATTTTCCCTTCTTTTGGCGCATAAGTGTTGGCCTCACCTTTCTTGCTTTTCTTACTTTGTCTTCCGCGCTTGCCATTTGCATTGCGCTATCCTCCTTGGGCGACATAAGTAAGGATCTTGTCAGCATCTCGAGTCTCGGCCTCAAGGATGACATGCTGTGAAACATCAGAAAAGTTCTTGATGTTTTCACTGTGGGTCAATATCTGTTTCATATTGGCCCATGAGACAGGAAGGGACATTATGACAGCTCTAACTTGCTGCTCATCTGTGAGCGCATGGCCAGCATCCCTCAGCTTACCAATCATATTAGACATCACCCTTAAATGTTCACTCATGGTATGCTTATGGTCTTTTGTGTACTCCTCAAACTTGATCACAAGGCTACGAAGTCGTGTAGTTGATGTTCCACCAAAAGAGAACTTGAGCTGATCCCATAAAGCTTTGCAAGTTGGAAGTTTATCATATTGCCCTATTAGATAATTTTGTAAGCTGCTCAACAAGGTGTAGCGCGCACTACGATTATTCTGATTCCACTTATGGTAGACAGTGTGGTCTCTTAGGGGTTGCCCCTCAGTGGACGCAATCATCTCTTTAGTCAAGTACTCCTTGAACTCTTGTTCGTTTAGCATGAATTTCATCTTTTTATGCCAAACGTCATGATTATCTCCATTAAGTTTCTCACCCTTAACGAGATCAACTATGACATTCTTGGTGACCATTCTATTCACTACATTAGTTTGCGCAAAAATAAAAGACATTAATTATACATCCTTCTATTTATCTCAAAAAAAATCAAATGAAAAATATTATCCTTCCTTACATCATGAAATCGAAAATTTACTAAGCTCGTAATCATCTCCCATGCATGTGAGTTGGAAAAATATTTTTCAAGTAATTTTTCACAATAAATTTCATCATCATATAAGCCACAATGTAATAAATCATCCACATGATAATTTAGAACAATGTAATATTGCACCATACAACAAAGTGTGCAAGGACTCCATTGAGCCCTATTGACATTCTAATAACTCATGCTAAGAAAATTCTGACTTGAATAATGTGCGTGCGAAATTACCCCCCGTACAAGACTTTCTAAAAATATACAAGGACATAATAGATTATAACACCTTTGAAAATCCTATTACAAACTACTCCAATAAAACAAATGGAAATGTCACACAACACATTATTCTCAAAAGAATTTTCTTAAAACAAGAGTAAAAACCTAAACATAAGTTTCTTTAGAATGTTAATCTAATATCCATCCATTTAACCTAAAACTAGCATGCTCAAATAATAAGTTAAAGGGTAATTCAAATGGATGAATATTCCACATTCTCTTTCCAAGGAAAACGGGCATGAATGCCTTGAAATTGGATTTAAAAAAGTGTGGGTTTATCAAAACCCAACAAATATACTTCAACAAAAGCATATTCAAATCATAATACTAATCAAGGCAAATAAATAAAACATAATTCATATATGTCATATAGCTCTCCAAAATATTTATTTCTGCCCACAAAGTTCAAAAATTAAAATTACGCATTATTTGTATTTTTTGGGACCACGAAAGTACCACAAAAATACTCCCAAATAGCCAAAAATGAGAGATAAATTCTTAAAATTTGACAAACAGTAAATTTAACCCTAATATACCCTCTGGAACTAAAGAAAAAAAATGGTGTGTATAAAAAAAATAAAGCTAATTTCTTTAGAAAAAGTCATTTAAAAAATTAAACATAACACATACAAAGGGTATAAAGGTAAATTTAACACCACGAAAAAATTCAAAAGCCAATACAAAGCTCCACGCGCTTGCGGTGGAGTCAAAACCGGCCGAAAATCACCTTCACGCTCCACCACGCACCGACGTGCGCGTGGGGCGCATGGAAGCAACTGTCGCATGGAGCGTGTGCACCTGCGTGAACGCAGACTATTCTGGCGCGTGATCGCGAGTGGGGGCACGGCTTGGAGCGTGACTCACGCGTGCGGCGCGACTTGGAGCGTGGTGGCTCATGGGGCTCGTGTGGCTTGCTTCACGCGTTTGCGGCTCGGCTTGAGCGCGTGGGCCCATGTGTACTGTTAATCTTTTTCCTTTAAAAACCCTAATTTTTCAGCCGTCGCGATGCCAACTTCCTAAGGTCATATCTCTCTTGTTTTTAAGCCAAATAATGCGTGCCATATATCGATGGAAAGCTTATGCGACATAGATTAATTATGTACCAACTGATCATGATAAAAAATTGAATATCGTGCTCTGAATTTGAGTCCCAAAACTCAAAAAAATCACAATTTTTTGAAAAATAAAATCGTGATTTCTCACAAACCATACCCCCAATAATCACGAATTTTTATGAAGTTCATCCTTAACCATAGGAGAACAAAAATATATAATTATTTTTCAGAAAAGCACATGCTCAATAATTTTGATTTTTTTGTAATGGGTCTCATTCAAGTATTCGGAAAAAAATCGCAACATGCACATAATTTATTCTATCATGTTAAAGGTGAATCAACAAATAATCATGCTTTAATATCAATTTTGAAACAATTAATACGCTTACCACGTAATACATAATGGGTTTGAAAACATACCGTACGAAATCTCCGAAAATTTCGATGAAGGATCCTTATTGTTACGAGCTTCCAACACTCTTAATCTTTTTCGTATGTACGAAAACGACTACTAGAGTCGTCGAGTTCTTCGTTCACGAACCAAATCCTAGAACTTGGTAATTGCTCTAAAGAGAGTGATATAGAGAGAGGCATTGTCTTGTTACTTATTGTTTATCACTTATTATTTTCTTGAGATATTTATGGTCTTTATATAGAGATAGTATTTAGAGACATATTTTACCTCAAATACGAGATAAATATTGTATTTATCTCAAATACTTAGGAGATAAATATTCTCTAAATAACTGTAATTATCTAGACTAACAAATACACATTATCTGTTAGTGAGAGGATAATGGGTCCACTGACCCAATTTATTAACAAGTCAAATGTTGGTCAAAAGGACGAGAAAGCTGGGGCCAATTCTTAGTGCTAGATCTATTGATTGACAATGGAGCATAGAAGTTTGTTTTGTTGTTGTGTCGTTTCTGTACCCTAGCATTGTTTTAAAGTCCTTGTTCTAAGTTACCAGTTGTTCCAGAATTATCTGCTATCCAAGATTAGACCCAACAACATATGTCAAGCTTTAGCACCTTAAATCGAGCTTTAGTCACTGTATCGTAGAACTTTTTTGGGCTAATTACACTCATGTCCCTGAGGTTTGGGGGTAATTACACGCGAGGACACAAAGTTTCAAAATGTAACACTTATGTCCATTGATAAACGGAATACAAAAATACTTAACGGTTTTGACAAAAAGACTTGATTGCCCCTGACTTTAAAATAAAATACCATCCATCCTATCAAAACCCTAATTGATTACTTATTAAGTGCTTCTTTTTTCTCCAGATCTGTCGCCCACTCCTTCACCCCATGCTGCAGGCAGCCCATGCCCCCTCCCTTGCCTTACGCCGCCGGCAGCCCGGGATACAAACCCGCCGGTGCCGGACGCTTCGACCGAGAACCGACCGGATAGACGATGGCGGGAAGGCAAACCGAGAGGAATCCTCCGGTGAGGGGTAACCGGCGGTGGGGAAGGT
Source organism: Escallonia herrerae (assembly GCA_033070095.1). Taxonomy (NCBI): domain Eukaryota; kingdom Viridiplantae; phylum Streptophyta; class Magnoliopsida; order Escalloniales; family Escalloniaceae; genus Escallonia; species Escallonia herrerae. The sequence continues at coordinate 25,565 of JAVXUP010003024.1, read as the reverse complement.
TCAATGGCTGCGCTGCCGATCAGTGAATTCAGGCGGGCAAAAAAGGGCCATGGAGAGTCTCAAAGTTTGGCCTTCACGATCTTGCGCTTCTTTTTCAATGTGTATACGGTTTTTCCACAGGGCGCGGGTGCTGTGGGCCTTGTGGACGGAGTTGACGGCGGCGGTCACGTCCCGCCTGTCCTCACCGTGAAGGCTGCCGCGGCCAGGCCCTGCACCGGGGGGGTCCTACACGTCGACTAGCATGTGCGTGGCATCCTCGGACCAGTAGTCGTCGCTGGAAGGGAGCACGTGCAAGGATGGTGGTGGCAGTTTCACGGAGACCCGAGAAGGTGTGGAGGTGAAAAGGTTGTCGTATTCGTCCATGGAAGGCATCAGTGGTGGAGTGGTGGAGTTTGTGGGTGAAGAAGAGGAGTGCCGGCTGTAAAAACGGTGTGGGGAAGAGAGTGTTTAAAACCCTAATCCTAAAATTAGATTAATCAGTGTTTCCCTAAAATCCTAATTTAAAAAATGAAACTCTAATTCGAACAAACAAAACTCTAATTTGCCCCTTATAGCTACACGATGGTGCTCCCCATGTTGAGAAAGCTTCACTAGTTGACCAAAAAGGGTTTAGGTGTAACTACCAAAGAGTTTCCACTTTTTTAAGGTCAAGAATAAGAAAGATTGCACCTAGGATTCAAGGAAAGATTCTAATGATGGAAGGTCTGTCAAGACTCCTAATTCTCTTCTACTATTTGGGGTACAACCCAATCTAGAAGGAAAGGAAAAAAGTCATTAGAAAAATGGTTTAGGCTAAGAAGGATCAAGAGAGTGGACAGTACATGAACTTCATAGCCATGACTAAAGTCCCCACCTTGAATGGCTATTTTGTTAAAGAATGAGAGAGTACAAATGAAACCTTAATTTGAAACTTAATGGAACCCTAATTTGAAAATTTTAAAATATTAAAATATTCCGTATATACAGTACAAGGGGCAGTATCGTCATTTTAAAAATACGTATTGATGACATCATAAAAAATACACTTTTTGGACGGAACTCTGACGGATGGATACGGGTGATACATTTAAAACACTTTTGGTCATTGAATGTTACATTTTGAAACTTTGTGTCCCTGACTGTAATTATCCCCTAACCTCAGGGACATAGATGTAATTAGCCCAACTTTTTTTAGCCCAAGTGCAAGATTGTTGTGGCAGTTGCTTGAATGAAAAACAAAACTAGAAAGTGAGAGAAGAATGATGTAAGGACGTCGCGATAGCAGGTAATAGCATTACCCAGATAACAGAGAGCATATTAGAGAGGAGGAACACAAGGACTTCGACTATAGTTTGCCAAATTCCAGAAGAGAAGCATTTCTACTTCCCGAACAACAGCACACCGAGCTCCAACCATATTTACGGAAACTACCAACAACACAGTGCTTGATTCGCAATGGACCTCATATAGATGCAGAAAGTTCCTGGTATGAAGTAAACGTCTTAGTCTAAATACATCGGATCTTGCTGTATCTGATGAGAATTTCAAAGTGGGTGCATGCAAAAAGATACTGAGGACCCCCTGCTGAAATCCGCATTTGCATTACCAACATTATAACCAAAGGCGTCTGAGCAACCAAACATACTATTGGACCTCTCTAAACTGCAAAGAATTGCCACACTAGCTCTAAGAAAATTTTGAACCCCTTGAAATATGTCAGGAAGGTGATAATCAGAAACACCGTAGACCAAAGAGTTGAAGAGATGTGTGGTGCTACTTCGGCATATCCAACTCTCTTGCCAAGAACTATAACGACACGAGATCCAGAAAAGCTTGTGCGACAACTGCACTATTGAACATCTTAGAGCATGAATCTGCAGCTCCAGGAGGATCAAAGCAAGCTTTTGCCACGAGCAAGTTATACACGTCATAAGCAGCACATCAGTACAATATTTTTATGCAGTTGAACTATGTTGCTACTGTTCAGAACGAGGAGAACCGAAGCCTTTTGCCGGGCAACAGCATAAGGCACAACTTAATGCATGTCAAGCACATGAAAGTTCAAATAGATATCGTAAAAGCTAATCAACCAGCAAGATAAGATAGAACAAACATAGTAGACGTCTAGTATATGTTTTGGTGGATAATGAACACATGATCATATTGAAAGAACTCGAGTTGGAAAGGCGATAAAATTAAAGCAGAGCTAAGAAACCAAATTGGAAGGCCACATGCCTGACTTTAAAAAGCAGACCTTAACGGCTATTAGGTTCGGCAAGCCGTGGACGGCAACCCATCTGCTCAAGAAACTTGGTAAGATGCAGGTGTTTTGCAGTCCACTGTTCAGCCAATTTCTGCTCCTTGGCTTCTGCATCCCTCCTTAACCCCATTAGTTGTTCTCTATATTCAGCTTCAATCCTGTCCATTGAGGCCTTCTGCTCTTCCCTAAGAGCTTTAATCTTTGCCTCAATCTCCTCCATTTTCTCTCTCTTCCGGCATGCCTTCTCAGATTCCAATTGCAACTCCACCCTTCTCAACCTCCAAGCAGCCTCCTTTTTATGCGCTGCCCAAGCGCGGTGCCCTTCTTCCAAATCTCTACAGCATTCAACCAGCTCAGAAATCATCAAGTTCTCTCCACGAGGACCCGATCCATGAGGAGCCATATTGCCCAAGACAATAGGGGTGTTTTCGGGTCCCCTCTCGGGCTGTAGCCATGGGATCGCTGGAGACTGTGGCACTGTTGGGGACAAACTGAGTGTCACGGAAGGGGACGGTGGCCTAATGGTGGACGTTGCATTCGAATTAGAAAGCCACGGCGGAAGTATAGTTGGTGGAGGTGCAGGTGAGTCAGCGTGAAGAAATCCACCGTTGGATGTAGCCATAAAAATCGTTGGGGGAGTTCGCTCTTTTACTAGTTTCTCGGCGAATGTCTCAAGGATCCGGTCGTATTTTCCGTCCTCGATTGGTTCTACAACCTTGTTGCTCTCCTTCTGTTCTCTCTGTTGCTTCTCTTTAAACACTTCCCACCACTTCCCAAGTCTCTTGGCAGTTCGGCCAGGGACTTCAGCTGCGATCTTCTTCCATTTGTTCCCGTGCTTGGCCTGCAGACAGATGACAAGGCGCTGCTCCTCTTCGGTGAGAGACCCTTTCTTGATGCCGGGTTTGAGGTAGTTCTTCCACCTTTCTAAGCAGGATTTGGCGTCCCTGTTGAGGGGCGTGTTCATGCGCTGTGAGACAAGGTGCCACTCTCTTGGGCCATACTGTTTCACGTAAGTGCGTAACAGGGCATCCTCTTCAACTCGCCAGCGCTGCCTCTCCTTCATTTCCAGGTGCAAACAGCACAGTCCATTGCCTCAAACCCTTCATAATGTATCTGAAACACAAACAGCGGGGTCAAAGAAACTACTAAAACAGAGATGGCAGAAATTAGTAGTCGCACTCCCAAAAATGTAATAGGAACATCATAACAGTAAGATCATTGACCCAATTAAGTATGAACCGATGCGATTACCAAGTTATGATGATTAAATAAAAACCAATTTGCACAAGGAAAATTGCATCCCCAGCATATACCCAGACCCAGTCTCGAAAGATTATTGAAAAAAAGCTTTAAAGCAGTAGAAATATGTGCCCGCAATAGCCTAATCAGGTTGGACAATACACAGTACAGAGTTTCTAAGGCAAGTATTAACCCTAAAGAGTTTCAATTCTTACCAATCCTTTTCCAAATTGAACCAAAATCAAGCAAATAGATTAAGAATGACAGTAAATGGCAAACCATCCGCCAAATTCCCTCATTCTGTAGTAAGTCATGCAGCAGACAAGTGAGGTAACAAATGAGGGAGTGAACACCTCGTTAATTACAGGGATTGATGTATCATTTGATTGGATTTCCAGTTCTACAAATACTGGAACTGAAACTCATCATGAACTCTATAACACGTAACTAAGCAAGAAATCAAGTACTACTATGGTTGACTTTTTTTTCCATAAAAAGAACCCAGAGCAAGGAAGATAATCATTGCTAAATTGACCAGATTTAGAGTATGCAAGAACTATGATACTCACTGTTTGGAAGATAATTCAAAAAAACTTCCAACTATTGCAAGAAATTTTAATGCGCAATAACATAACCGAACATCATGCCTCAACTTTCAGTCTTACTGTTACTAGCTAGATGCACAATGCATTCACAAAAGATTCAGGAAAGAGAGAGGTACGATTCTCTTTTAACCACTATTCCAACGCTTCTGCAGAAACAAACCTGGGCTTTGGAACCTGCAGATGCAAGGTTGATTGAAGGATGAAATTAAATTTATTCAGATCAGTATTCACTACTTGATAAAATTCATTATTTTTCGGGATAAATATGAAAATTGCTGAAGAAAATACTGGTCCTTGTCCAAAAATTCATCTTCACTTAGGTAATTCCCAAAATCAAATTGTATCAAGCTCTAGCATTCCATAATCAATAAGGAAGGGTCTGTTACTCTTTGCATACTTTGTGCGCACACACCAACATCAAGAACTTCACACTTGGTTCTCATATGAAAACTAATTAAGATTAAAACCAAGCCCAAATGGAAGAGCTAAATGGTAGTAGATTCAAGTTTCAGTCCCATGCTGCCAAGATAACAGAAAAATGAAACAAAAGCCAAAGGAATGTACTTATGGTCAGGTAACTTATTTTCTGCAATACATGAAAAACCGCTTTTTACGGAAGATTACTCATTTCCAAGCATAACCCTTGATTGGCAAAGAAGTAAACAACCAGTTCAAAAGTAAGATAACATGTGCTTAAGGTTAAACTTTACTTGAAAGAAGAAGAAACTGGGTGTGATTGAAAAAAAAAAAGAGAGGACAAAACCTCACAGTTCTGTTCAGAAGAATTGAGCGTCATCCTCGACCCATTTCTTGTTTGATTTTTGTGGTGCAAACACTCCAAAACCCAGAAAAAATAAAAGAATCCAAGAATATGAACTGAGAGAAAGCGAAGCTCCAAGTGAGGAGAGAAATGGGGTTTACCAACAAGAACTTAAAGTAGAGAAAGGTCTGACAGAGGGCGCTAAAGGAGGGCACGCGAATGGGAGTGAAAAAGGGCTAAGGTCGAGATTTCAAAGGGGGAAAGTGGGAGGCATGGAGTGACGTATTTCAGGGAATGTGATTACATAAGCTTCAAAGGTGGAAAACAAAGGCTTGTACATACATATACAGCTTTAGAGAGAGAAAGCACCAAAGCAGTGTGGAGAGAGAGAGAGCGAGAAGGGGAGGGGGGGGGGGGGGGGGGGCGGGGGGGGCGCATTGACGACATTGTATACGGTCGAATTCAGCGCCTCATTTCGTCAGTTCATGGCCTACTGTCTGAAGTTTTAGCTAAATCAAAGACGTACTCTTTTGTAGTTTTTGGGACAAATTGTTTTCTTCAGAGACAAAGTTAATAGTAAAAGTTTTTAAAAAGTTTATATCGGAGAAGCTTTTGTATTTTATATCAAGTGATCTTCACATTGCTAGTTGAAATCTGACAAAGTTAAATAAAAATCATCGCTCTATAAATCCAAGCACAAGCTAAGTTGAGAGTTTTTTTTCCTAGACTAATTTACCAATTTGTTTCCTTTAACGGTTCGATTATCACTCCTTTTTTTGGTACACCAAGAGAGTAAATCAACTAAGCAACAACTATTTGCAAAAGCTTGTAACATCTTTTTTTCAACATATTGAGAATGCACTTCAAGGAATCTTTGGCCTCGGTAGATTGGGCAGTAATGGTACTCATCTTAGTCGGTTCATCCGCACAATAGTTATTTTTAGCGATAAGCTTCACCAAGTAACTAATATGTAGAGTATGTTTTGGATTAAAAAAGGTAAAAGTTATTACATTAATGGCAAAGAGTAGATCTAAGACTCAAGTGCGTTTTACATCCGACTCAAATGCTGAATTGTTAGCTTGGATGGATCATCGAAAGTTAGGCATGCATGTTATGCTTATTAGGGAATAGTAAGTAATATTACATGTGTTTTCCAACTATGATCCCTTTTATTTAGTACTATTGGATTGGATGAGGATAGCTAATTTGATAGGAGGAAAGATTAAAAGAGACAAGCGGCTATTATATTCTACATGGTCACTCAAAACTTTTTAATGAATATTTGTTTACAAAGGGTGCTTTTAGGATGTCTTGACAATGGAGAGTGTTTGTAATGTCATTGATCCGGAACCATGCAACTTTTTCGAAAAAAACAAATGTTTTGAGGTAGTTATTGAAAAACCTAAGTCGTAACTAGTGGATTTGTTTAAAAGAATTAGCGTGTTAGCTTTTGTAAGGCCAAAATTTGCATTTTATTAGCTTTATTAATGTTTACTAGCCCAGAATCTCGTGCCAAGCACGGGACGGTTTATTAAAAGTAAAATTTTAATAGTTTTGAAATGCATAATAAAATATATTGCACAATTATATAATTTTATGGTTATTTCATCAAAGATAGTTACTTTAATTTTTGGCTAGAAACTTTCTTGTAATAAAATAAATTAACTCTTCTGGTAAAATATCAATAAGTAATGTCCTTGTGCATATTTGCTAATTATGATTTGGTAATTATATAAATGAAGAAAATTAAAAGTTTATTGAGTACACAAAAAAAGGAAAAATAAATTCTAGTGATAAAAATATGTTGAGAACGTATTAAGATCAATTTGCTATTGTACAAAATATTTTTATTATTTTCTAAGTATCTTTTAAAAATAATTTATACATTTCAATAGGCTGTCCATAAGATTAATTATACATTAATTTAATTTTGATAGAAAAAATTTTGGTCCATATATTTGTCTATAGCAAGTGATTTATAAAAGTTAATTAACACGACTAATTAAGTAAGAATGATGTGACATTTTTGGAAAGCAAATGTAATCTAGTAAGAAAGTATACAGAGAAAATAATAATCAGTACATGAGGTAATTATATAAAGTTTAAAAAGTTTAACCAACATGACTATATAGCATAGCTCAAAACTTCGTAGTAAAAAAATTGTTGAATAAATTTAATCAAGATTTCACAAATTATACAATAAGCATGCTTACTAAGTAAAATTTATCTTCACATACAATAAGGTTTTCATTATAAGTTTTAGTCTACATTCATCAAAACATAACTAATATCTTTTTTGATTTTATAAGCAATTCTATTCAGAATTATAAAAGTTAAAATAAAATTATAAATGGTTTATTGCTAATGCAAAATTTAGAATGCTTAAGAATTTAATTACTCACAATAAAAATACCATAAAAAATTGGTTCATAACTTTTTCAACATAAAATTAGTTGAATTAAAAAAATTCTCACATAATAAGATTTTAAATCTTTACTTTTTTTAATATATCTCATATAGAATCTGCATATCATGGTATTTCTACATTTAACTAATGTGACTAGATAGGATAGAGTAAAACCTTGGAGTAAGGAAATTATTGAACAAAATATTTAACCGACATATTTATCAAGTTAGATTCATATTTAAATTTACAGAAAACTTAAATATGATCTGAAATAGTGCGTAAATTTTCTTATTATATCTTGTAAGTAATTTTTGTTTTACATGTTAATATTTCATGTTAAGGAGCTTTTTTTTTATCTATAGTATTCAAATAAAGTCATAACAGGTTACTATATTGGTTAGAAAATTTTGAATGTTTCGAATTCATTTTCAAATTGCATAAGGCTTATTATTTAAATGTTTATTATATTTGCCAATTTAATTAATTACAAAATTAGTGAACCTTTCAAATTATTGTTTGGAGATCTTTAGCGACATTAATATATTTAACATTATTTTTTAATCTTTTTAACTCTTATTATATTAGGAAATAATGCAATGAAGTATTATGAGCTATGATTGTGTTTCTCGCCTCAGTTATTAGATATTTTAACTCAGGATTCCGAGTCAAGTTCGAGTAAATTAGTAAAACATTTTAAAAAGTTACAAAAAGTGTATCAATGCATACCATATTTCAAGAAACAAAAAAAGATTAACAGCTTAAGGGAAAAAAATATGCTTGTGTTTAAACTATAATTGTTGGTAAAAAAATTTTAATACTTTACTTGTAACAATTTTAAGTAACTTGTCAAAATTATATTATCATTAAGTTCTTTTAGTTGTCCAACATATACTCTTTCAAGATCAAGTCTCTTAGCTTGAAAAGTTAAGTTAAAAATTCTTTATCTTTGGAATCGTAAATGTCATAGTCTATTCTTATTTTTTTTTATGAATCATTGTTTTAAAACATCACCAATTTATTAAGATATAAACATGATATCCAGCAGAATAATTTTTGTCTCATATACATTTAAAATTAAAGTCTTGACTAGACGATCATGCAATTATTGCACAATATTTGCATAGGTATATATGTTTGCTTTAGTTCCTCTGAACTGTAAATTTAAAGAACAAAGAGTAAATTGTGTTATAGTATCGTCGCTAAATTTTTGCGTTTTTTAAGTTTTTCTTTTATATCGTCAAGCGGTACTGTAACGCAATATACTTATTGTTCTTTCAACTTATAGTTCAAAAGAACTAAAGGAAAAATATATGCGTATGTAACTATTACGCAAGAATTACATAACAACCTAATAAGGTTTTAATAGTCAAAATCAAAACCTAATGCGTAAATATATGTCTATAACATAGAGTTTAAACGTTGTACAACTGATTTTCTAGATTTATAAGGTTTATAAATATCGCGACAATTATATCACGAATTTGTTCAACAATAAATCGTAGTAAAGAGATTGATTTGTTTTCTAATCCTTATATATGGGATATAACCAGTTTGGTGGTCCTGAGATTTCATTCAAAAATGCTGACTTATACTTCGTTTATTAAATCTATATATCACACTATTCATTTTTAACGATGACAATCTTATGTATATTTTGTATATGTCTATATATATATGAATTATGATAGTACATTTAACTCAATTAGAACGTCATTTTCTTCTAAATCTAATATGTAATTTTTATTTTTTCAATATATAAAATCTTATAGTCACATTAAATAGTGATTTTAAGAATACAATAATCAAAATTAATTCATAATAAGTTAGCGTATTGATTAGGTTGAGTTCTAAAATGTTTAGAATTAATTTTTATATTATACAACCCTCATTATTCTTGCAAAATTAATCAAATATAAAAATAAGGTACCTATCAAAATTCAAATCAATTGTTAGATCATTTTTTTCTAAGTCTCATAAGTTGTTTAATCTTAATTGTAACATTAATTTTTTCTTCTAAATAAAAAATATTATAATTTTTATATTCATATTAAAGAGTAATTTTGAAAATACAATAGTTAATATTAAGTCATAATAAGTTAGTATAATGATTAGGTTGAGTTTTAAAATGATTAGAATTAGTTTTCGAATTACATAGAGCTTGCAGAAAACCCTCATTACTCATGCAAAATTAATTAGCTATAAAAATAAGAATCCTATCAAAATTTAAATTAAGTTTAGAAAACACTTTTAAGGACATAATTGTCAAAATAAAATCTTAATAGAGTAGTATATTGATTATGTGGAGTTTTATAATGATTAGAAATTAGTTTTTAAATAAATTTTTTCTTCTAAATCGAAAGTATTATTTTTCTTTTTTATATATATGAATTTTTGTATTCATATTAGAGAGTAGTTTTGAAGATACATAATCAATATTAGTCCTAATAAGTTTATATAATGATAAGGTTGGGTTTTAGAATGATTAGAATTGATTTTTAAATTTTAAGGACATAATTGTCAAAACGAAATCTTAATAGATTAGTATATTGATTAGGTAGAATTTTAGAACGATTAGAATTGACAAAACGAAGTCTAAATAAGACATACTAATATATAAGTTAAATTGTCAAAAAGAAGTCTTTATAAATTAGTATATTGATTAGGTATAATTTTAAAATGATTAGAATTAGTTTTTAAATCATGTAAGACATACTAATATAAAAATTAATTAATCTTAAAATAAAGATCTAGTGATGTGTCATATAAAGAAGCGATGATGTGTCGTGTAAGGAAGTTATCAATATTTTTCTTGATTCGCTTATTATATATATATATATATATATATATATATATATATATATATTATGATTTTCATAATAAATGTGCATTAAATTAACGACATGTTAATAACAACGTAACAGCGTGAATTTTGTTATTTTCGTCTCTCAAATTGGTAACAACCTATTTGTAGCGGGGCGTTCTCCGAATCTGACTTTAACATAATTTCATAATCTTTCAGACATGTGATTAACAAGCGATCATCAAGCGTTCACGTGACCATACTACATTTTAAATAAACAAACGAAGGTCACTCATGCCTGAAATTTTATTGCAGTATCACCGTTGTGACTAAATGTACGTGTCACCTACTCTTTCCTCAAATAAAATCTTTAAACGGGACCAGCTTGCCCTTAGACATGTTTATTAGACACCATATCCATGGACAACCGGTGATTTACTGAGTTACCGAGGCAAGAATGCTCATCGATTCCACACTTAATCCTTCCACCGAACGGTGACTTAACTTTCTCAAACTAGCAGGTCCTTTCACTTCTATTTAAATCAGTAAATTAAACCAACCCGAGAATATATAATATAATAGTAATAGCTGAAGACTCCTGCAAGTGATGATAAGGACATGGGAGAGCCGATGCCATGAAGGGTTAGACGTAGACACTGGTTCTTAGAATATATTTCACCCTTTCTCCATTTTATTTTACCAGACAAAGGAGGTTAGAATCTGATAAAAATACAGACTGAAATGGTCAACGTTGAGTCAGTGGCATAACTTGCAATATTTTTATTTTTTTTAAGAAAAACTTGTAATAATAATAATAATAATGGCATGAAAAATACCAGCGCAGGTTAGCAAAAAGTTGGCAAACTATCGTCGTCATGGCAGAAGTGATTTTTCACTGCATCAGTCCCCCCCCCCCCCCCCCCCGTCTTTTGCAAGACGTGACTAAACACCTTAATTGGAGGAAGGGAAAAGTTGGGAGTACGAAGGGTGCAAATCTTTTGGTGTTATGTCAACTAATATGGCATCAAATATCATGCATAAAAAATTAATTTTTAGCGTCGTATCAAGTAATGTTGCAACAAATCAACCTAAATCAGTCGTCAGAGAAGTTAACTATCCCTTTTTATTCTCTGATTTTGAATTTTTTAACTCATAATAGCCCATCTTTATTAATTTTAGGTTTCGCTTAAAAGATCATAGTATAGCGTCTGCCTATTTTATTATATCTCCCTTCCTTTGTTTTGAGATTAGTATTTAATTGTGTTTCATTTATACCGAAGCCTTTAAATTTATTAACTATTGATTTCTCTCTCAAAAAAAATTTCTCATATTTGATTTCTTATATATCTTCTTTCATCTTTCTTTCTAGGAGACCTATCCCGTTTGGTCCAATTCAAAAATTATTTTATCATCTATGTATTTACAATGCAACTTACATGAATGTCTACCACATATATTGTTTCTCTTCCCCATTTTTTCCTATCTAATTTGGAATACTTGAATGGTCAGTTCTCTACTTTATTTTTCGTCCGAACTTTCACCTAATTTGTTTAACTCCCTTCCAATGCTCTTGTATCTGAGGCATTAATGCTCTTGTATCTGAGGCATTGGAACCTCTAGCAGTCATTTCAACAGGTTCATATAGATCTTGACCCCAAATGTCATTGATTGTGATAAGAAAAATTTTAACACCTTCATAATATTATTTTTTTTGGAGATGAAGTAGAATAGCATAGATAATAAAGAGTCATCGGACGGTGAAGTACAAGAGGAAAAGTCAGGACTTATAGAGCTTCCATCAACAAATATATAAGAGAAAATGAACAGAGCAGAAATAAGTACACAAAAACCAAAAAAACCCTTACGACACCAAGGAATTAAAGATCCTGTTGCGGCAAAAAGTCATGCACCCAGTCTTGGTAAACGGCGATACGTGCATGGCAAGCAAAAGCAACTAATGATTTGAATTCCTTAAGCTGAGGCATGGTGACTTTGTCAACTCTAAACTGATGGAAGTGCGAAAGTATATGACAAAAGTCATACATAATGGGAGCAGTAGTGTCAGGAATCTCCTTCAAGTCCGACAGCTACAAATTGTTTATAAAGAAATTCAAAAATTGTTGCGGACTCGATAGCTAAAAATCATGGCCTACGACTGTTTGATGAACTACTCGGTATGCCAAGCCTTAAGCACAAAATAAAAAGATTAAGATTCAACCTGTTATCACGTAAAATCAAAAGTAATAAGTACCATGTATCGTAAATCAGAGGGTGTCTAACTTTCTTAAAAGGTCAACTCGTTTAATGCACTAAAGACAATGAATTACCATCATGCGTGGGTATGAACAGTAACCATGCACAGTACTTGAAGGCGTTTTATGTTACCATAAATCCATCTGTTAAAAAAGAAGATAACATTGGAGTCCACACACACACAGTGACAGATGACCCATTTAGGATGGACCAACCCACGAGAAATTCCAGAACTCTCATTAACGTCAGAGCTATGCGATAGGCTCTGTTTTTAACCCTAAAAAGCTACCAATGTGCTGTTCATTTTTAGGCCTGAAAGTTGGTTTAACATAGCCCTTCGTATAGGGGTGCATAAAGTAGGTATAATCTTGTGTAGGTTAGAGCTTATATATAACGATCGTAGGGGGGATTGCTCATAGGGGGATCTTCACCTTCTGATCATCTCCCACAAGCTATCATTAGATGGGGATTTCCCGAGGTAAAGGTTGGCACGCAGTAGGTGAAATCAGACTGCGTGAGACGGTTAGCTGGGAATGGTTTGCTTCGTAAGACATTGAAGTCCCAAAGAATTTTAGTTCCGTTAGGAGTTCTGGATACAACATTATGCTTTGCCGTTAAAAAATAAGTCTTTTTATTTTCATTTTTCTGACCACAAGAGTACGCACTCAGGTGAAATTAACAGTGAAAAAGAATAGATCGTAAGAGTTGAAAACAGAACATAACTTTCACTATATACTTTTATAATTTTATGTCTAAAGTAAATTTTGTAAAAGTCTCGCATTAAATATACATGATTGAGATTAGTTTTCACGGCTAAGGGCATGTCCTTCTCCTAAGCATCATTTTGGATTGAATACTAGGTTTTAATATAGTTTCAGAGTTAAGTCTTGCATATGTCACAGTCTTTAGATTGTTATTTCGTACTTCACGATGGGTATGAATTTTCACTTTACTCCAATTAAGACATGAGATCACCTCATCGTTCACGCTATGCATAAAGACAGTCTTAAAGTACGTCTCATATCAACTATATATGACAATGAGAATTACAATCGGTGAAATTTTCACTTTACTCCAATTAAGACATGAGATCACCTCATCTTTCACGCTATGCATAAAGGCAGTCTTAAAGTACGTCTCATGTCAACTATATATGACAATGAGAATTAAAATCGATTCTTATGCTTTGATAGATTTTTCTTTTATATAATCGCCCCCCCCCCCCCCCCCTATTATTTCACCGCACGGTTCTATTTTGCGTAAAAATCAACTGGCAAATCACATCAACACCGCTTCTTGCTATATCCATGTTATAGGCCTGAGTATTCAAATTCTTACCAGCTCTAAACTTGGCCATAAACCGCCATGAGTCCTTCACATACTCACAGTTGCACTAAGCCCTCTCATGTTCACAAAACCAAATGCATACCCTCCATCATATCTGCACTCAACTTTCATGACCTAAAAATTTTCTTTTTGTCTTACTCCCATTTTTCATTTCTTTCCTTTTTGCTGAAATTTGGGTCGTACCACTGAACATTTATGAGCACCTTCCACACAACCTTTTCCCATGGTGGGCATGGAGGAGGGGTATTTTCTCATGGTGTGGGGGACTGTAGTCCGGGTTTCACGGCACAAGGGGACGACTCTGATGTAGACTTCACCTTCCTGCCACAACCCCACCGCCCCCTCTCAGTCTTGTCAGTGATACGTTACGTCTGTTTTTTCCCTTGGCCCCCTCTTTCTCTCTCCCCTATTTTCTCCCTGCCATTCTCTCTGACTCCCCTGCCCAGAGAGAGCCCCTTAGAGACCCCGAGTTCCTTTTTTGCCCCAAATCGGACTCCATGTCTCAAAGTGAGCTTTGCCCTTAATTTGGTTCATCTTACTTGCCCAATTTTCTACATGTTTTGTCTCAATGGGAGCTGCCCTTAATTTGGTTGATCTTACATCACCATTTTGTACATGTTTTGTCTCCTGTGAACGTTAACCGGTGACCAAGACCCAACCCCACTTGGACAGTGAGCCAGCCAGGCTGCTGCAGTGCTGTAATCAACAACAGGTGAGACTTTGATTTGACTTATCAAAATCCCATCTTGCATTAACATGGATTCATCAAAATCAGTGTCCCAAAAGTGAGGGTATATCTGGAAAATCACCTTGACCGCGACATGTCAAACACATCGTAAAATTGAGGGAGATCCTCCCCGATCTCTAGCCTGTACCACCCCTGTTAAAAGGTTACTATTCTCCTTTCAGTTTGAGAACTCATAACATTAAGGCTATTTTCAGTAGCTCCCACCTTCTTTTGTTGCTGAAGTTTTTTAATTTTTGCTTGCATATATATAATTTTGACGGAGTTGTGGTTTAACTGAACTCAAACTTGGTAATTCAGGATTGGTTTCTGAAGTTTTTAGGTGTAGGAGATGAAGTAGTAAAACTGTCATCCAATAAGCTGTCATACATCCTCCTTTTCATGTCACCCTTTGGATGGAGGGTTGATTCCAAGAGGGATAAAACCAAGATTGTGGAACAGTAGAGATGTGGCATAGACATGTTTGCTGCATTATATTAACATTTCCTCTGAGAGGGATTTTAATTTGATACAGTGGAACAGTACAAAAAAAGCCTGCAGATCTTATTGGGATCTGAGAGGGAGAAGGGGGTAAAAATCACAGTCCTCCTTCCTCAGCCTCAGTCTTTCTGACCACTCTAAGAAAGTGGTTCGGTGAATGGGAAACATCAAACATATCAAATCCTTCCCCCTTCAACAATCTTGCTCAGGCCCTCCTCAGCTTTGGATGACAAATCATTCTGTTCTATTGACTGGTTACGCAGAAATATCGTAACTGGAATTCATACTACCATTTGCTGGTGCTCAATAGTGACCTTTGCGAATCTTCCTGCCTTTAGCTGAAATCACGAAGTTTGTTCTGATGATTTGAAGCTTGCATAATATTCCGTATCTATCAAAGTTCGAAAGACCATGTTGCATTTTAAGCCTTTGACACGGATACAAGAAGGGTTCTGAACCGTAATAACCTAACGTGTTTTGTTGGATGCTGACAGTCCAATTTAGTAACACATTGTGTTTGTATAACCTTGCCCACTCAATCTAAAGATTTCTAAGCATTGTGAATGTTGGCACGAGGTTGTTGGCACGAGGTTGTCGGACGCCATTAAAAGTTTAGTACAGTAAGAAAGTTGCAATGAGCTAATCAGTATCATGTTTGTAACGGACCACTAGAAATTTGGTTATCTCAACTCGATATAAGTGTATCTTCTAATTCTAACGGTTGCCCTGAAACGTTTATCAATTTATATAGTAACTATGGATATTAACAAAAAGATAATTTTGAATCATATATGTTAGATACATTTTATAATAACTCAATCTTTTAAAGTAACTAATTTCTTGATATGTTATCAAACCTCTTAGTTACGCATCGTCTTTGATCCGATTTGATATATATATGTTCAACCTATGTGATTTACATCCCTGATAACTTAACAATAACCTTAAGCTTGTGAACCACATACACAATGCTGAAGAACTTTGTTCATTAACATGCATGGGCCTTGAACCCTAACGTCCGAGAATTTCGCGACCAAAGCCACATAGTTGCTCAAAGAATACATATAATAGATGGGAGCTGATCCGTTGATAGCGCTAGCAGAATGAGATATTTTGCTAGCGCGATCTGACCGTCCATCCTGAAAGATGGACGGTCCAGATTGCGCCTTTTTCCAAAACTGATCCCCGTCCGCCATACAGTCTCGCGGACGGGATTTTTACCTTTTTGCCCTCCTCCCATGTCCGCGAGACTGTCTCGCGGACGCCTTTCGGTTCCTGACATGTGTCAGGAAAAAGGCGTCCGCGAGACAGTGTAGCGGACGCCCTCTAGGCTGACACATGTCAGGACCTGTCCCGTCGGTCGCCTATAAAGTCTCCTGCAGAGCCCCGAGAACTGTCCCCTTGGTGTCTGTGACGTCAACAGTGTCCTGTTTGTGGGAAATCTCCAATGTAGCGGACGGCGTCCCTTCGTCCACTCTCTCCTGCTATAAATATTTAATCAGATCGGGCTATATATATTATTGTAGTGGACGGCGTCCCCTCTCTCTCTCTCTCTCGAACATCTAACCCAAGCCGCTACCCCATCTACGGCGACCCACATCTCCGGTCACCCACATCTCCGCCGACACCACCGTCCTCCCCTCAACGCCGATCTCGATGGCTTCTGGATCGGAGACCACCTACGCCTACGATTATATTGGCAACTTGCACCTGGTAGGCAAACACTTTTTCAAAGTCATGATGCCGGGATTTGAGCATGAACTTGTAGGCTATCCCTCTTTCTCTTTCTCTGTATTTTCGTGTGTTAAAAGTTTGATCTTTTGTTTTTCTTAACCAAAACTAACCTATTTTTTGTATTGTGTTTGGTAGGACATACCGGAAGCATTTACCAATCAATTTACAACAATTCATGATAGTGCAAGATTATATAGCCGCAAGGGGGCATGGCAGGTTGAAATCAAGCTGAAGCCCGGCCGATCCCAAAAAAAGGAATTCGCAGAGGGTTGGAACGTCTTCGTGCGCCAGCATGGCCTCGAACTCGGGGACTTTGTAGTGTTCGAACACCTTGGGTGGTGGGATTTTCAAGTTGTAATCTTTGATCGGAGCGCTTGTGAAAAGCTTTCGTACCCCATTTGTGAACCATAGTTTATTATAATAAAAAAATTTATGTTCTTGTTTATTATGTTTCCAAATTTTTTCTTGCTTAATTGTGCCTTTTTTTGTTGCCTTGATATATTGAGATCGTTGATTGTGAATCGTACATTATTTTTTGGAAAAATTGAGATTGTTGATTCCGTCGCTAAAACAAGTCTTCGGGCGTCAGTTTATTAAAATAGCATTAACCTACTATGTCGCTAAAACAAGTCTTCGGGGCCAATTTATTTCAATTTATTAAAACTGCATTACGGGCGACAATTTATTCCAATTTATTACATTACGCTACATTGTATAGCTCTATACATACCGCACAACAAAGTCCAGCTCTACAATATAGCGGAAATAAGGCCTCCGCTTAGGCCGGGGTTCGGGAAGGTTGGAACTAAATGTCTGGTCCGTGCCAACCATTTTCTGGTCCAACACTATTTTTTTTATTTTCGGTATGTATATCCGCGATACTATATAGCGGACAGTCTATCAGCGTCTGCGGGGCCGTCCGCTACATAGTATAGCAGACGTAGAGAAGACAACCAAAAGAAAAAACTAAGTGTTGGAGAGGTGGGTATTCTGCGGGGCCGTCCGCTATACTATGTAGCGGACGTAGAGAACCAAAAGAAAAAAAAACTAAGTGTTGGAGAGGTGGGTATTCTGCGGGGCCGTCCGCTACATAGTATAGCAGACGTAGAGAAGACAACCAAAAAAATTCTGCGAGGCCGTCCGCTACATAGTATAGCGGACGTAGAGAAAACAACCAAAACAACCAAAAGTCTATCGTCCGCGATACTATATAGCGGACAAGGAACAGACTGGTGTCATCCGCGATACTATATAGCGGACGGCAAATATATATTGTAAAGCGGACAGCAAATATATATATTCAAACCCAAAAGAAAGTCCTATAACTTCGACACTCTTCTCCGTTCTTCCTACTCACAAATATTCCCAGCGGCGTTGGCAAGCAGATCTGCGCAATTTCTTCATAAGAGCAGCTTTAATACCCTAATAGATCACGTAAGTTCACAAAATCAATCCTTTACATGTTTCTAATCTATAGTTGTGATCAATATTGCGTTTTATGCGTGGTTTTGATTATGCATTGAGCATGTGCTAGCGATGATGAGGATTTATATATGTATGTATTTGTTCATGTGCTAGCGTTTGTAAAATCCGATTCCATAGTTTCAGTTGCAAAAAATGGAATTTATCCCTGGACCAGAAGATCCATCCGTGTTATACGACCAAGCCAACCATATCAGTACGCTCATATGGGATGGTGGAGTAAGATACATTATTTATCAACTTTCTTATTATTACGAACGTTGTTTTACCGTTCATTTTGCTTAAATTGTATTTATTAATAATTCGTAGGAAAGAGAACTTCTCACCACCGTAGAAGTATCTCGCGAGTTCACGAGATGGAAATTGAACAAGTCCCAGAAAAGGATACTGCGTGGAATTGGGTTTGGGATTTTCACGCATGGGCAGATCTTTCAACAGCTTGACCGGGCCTTGATAGGTGCCCTTGTTGAGAGGTGGAGAAGTGAAACGAATACGTTTCACTTCCCGCTCGGAGAGATGACGATTACCCTAGAAGATGTAGGGTTCATCTTGGGGTTGCCGGTGACGGGGCGGCCGGTAATTGCTCCTCCGTCAGACGCAACGAATAAGAGAACAGCGCGAGACTTCTTCACTTCGATACCCCAGGATCAATTTAGCACTGGTGGTATAAAGTTGAAGTGGTTGGTAGATACCTACGGGGTTTTGCCGGAAAACTATACGGGCCGTGAGCTTGTGGTGTACACAAAGGCCTTCCTCTTGTGGGTGATGGGGGCAATTTTATTCCCAACGACGTCGAAGAACACGGTCAGCGTGAAATATTTACCGTTGTTGGGTAACCTGTCGGAGGTTGGGGATTATGCCTGGGGTGCAGCGGTTCTTTCGTATCTGTACCGAGCATTGCACAAGGCAACGAGGCCCAACTCCAAAGCCATATGTGCATGTCTCTCGCTATTGCAGGTATATCATATAAATCATGTCTTCGTTATTGTGTTTTATTTTTGTTGAATCGACGATATAAATATAATTTTTTGATGTTCTCAGGTGTGGTCTTATGAACACCTTGCTCCCGGTGCACCAACGCGTAGGGATGGAACCGATAAAGTCTGGCCTCGGTTGTGTGCTTGGGAGTACAGCCGGAGGGCTAGCCACTACAAGAGGAGAGTCGATCCCCATCACAACATTACGTACTATCGAGGGGAGTTCGACCGTCTATCTCCGGGCCAAATGCGTTGGGCACCGTACATACGTTTGGCGCGACGGGTGGGAGAGTCGTTCGTCTTCACGCTCTCCGGGTTGCAGCGCACACCCCTGATCCATTTCGAGGTCGCAGAGTGGCAGCTGCCCGACCGAGCAATGCGCCATTTTGAGTTGGAGCAGGGTTTGCCAGTCGATGCCCCGGATATGAGGGTTAACAGGAACCCACCGGATGTCGGAGTGTTTGGCACCGCCAATGCGTACGAATTGTGCACGGCCGAAATAGAGCTTTGGACTTCTTGGCAGGACACACTGGCGGCCATCGTCTCGGAGCCAGACCCCGTTATCAGCATCGATCAGTACGATGAGTGGTACTACCGCATCACGCGGAGGAGAGTAGCCCCTGTAAACTTTGAACGTGGGGAGAGGTATGCGCCTAGGGGTCAGATCGATGAGCGTATGGCATACAATCTCGTAAGTTGCCCAACAAGTCTGACTTGAACCAAATTAGTTGAATATAAATGTCTGATTGAAGTTACTTAATTTTTTATCTCTTTGGATGTAGGTTAATGCCTCGCTTGCATTCTTCCAGAAGTTGAGTGAGCGGAGGGATCTGGTGAGCGCAATGGGCGAGGATCTTTGCCAACAGGCTGCGACATTGGCTTTAGGCTGCGGGAATTTTTTGCGCCAAGCATCGGGACAGTCTTCGGGAGTCAGCCCGGGAATGGGTTATACGGGCGTCAGCCAGGGATACGGTGATCCCTCTGGACAGGCTTCAGGGGTGAGTCAGGGAGTTGGTGGTACCTCTGAAGCGGGGATGGGACAGGCTCAAGCGTCGTGGGGCGATTACAGCGGCCCCTCCTTCAATTTGTTCCTGGAACCCCTCTCTCAAGTCACGCAAGACTGTCCTTTCGGAAACTACGGTTTCTCCGAGGCACTGCCCATTGTCCCGTGGGCGGGACCAGTTGGCGGCCCCGGAGGGGAATATCAGCCGGCCGAAGAAGGAATTGGAGGCCAATATCCCCCGATCGACCCCCGAGGGCAATATCCGAAAGGGCATCCAGCCAGGCCCCTAAAGCCGCATAAATGCGATCTAATCCGAGCCCGTTATTTTAGCGGGGCCCCCCAAGACGGAGCGTCGTATGACATGGATCACCCAGAGGGCTTGGATTACAATGCCTCGTGGACAGAGATCGCCTCGCTGGCGCCGGGAGCTTGGTTAGACAGCGGTGTCATCTCGCACTACGTGCAAATTCTGAGGCGAAGGTGTCGGGAGCATCCAAACATCGGTCCGCGCGTGTTTATCTTGGATGCTTTTTTTCATCAGCTCCTAGTACAAGAGTGGCACGACTGGGGCAATGCAAGGAAGGGGAGAACCATGGCCCAGTGGAAACCGTCCCCTAACCTACAAGCATATCTTGCTAGGGATAGTCCAGTGAGCGCAAGTGTTGCCGACGTGTTTCTAATCCCCTTTTTAGGGAATGCCCACTGGTACTTGGTTTGCTACGAACCATTACAGAGCACGGTTTCAGTCGTCGACAGTCTCTACGATGATACCGACGTGATGCCTGTGATTGATATGTACCGAGGCATAGGCCAGTTGGATGCCATGGTAAGATCATGTTTCCTTCTTATTGTAACTTGCATATTATAAAACTGATTAATCTTATTTTGCTAGCTATGTTTAATGCTTATTATGTTTCTCGCAGAATCTTTTTGCTGCCCTGGTCAATGGTAGGCGTCGGGAGAAGGTATCGCGCAGGCCGGTCCTCATTTTCCGATTGAAGAGGAATAGGCCCAAGCAACATAATTCCTCGGACTGCGGCGTCTTCCTCTGCATGTACATGGATTACATTTGCCGGTCTGAGAGCCTCAAGAAGACTGTCTGGAGCGAAGAATGCATACAAGACTTTAGGTATAGGATTGCTTGGCAAATTATGAATGGCCGGCCTAGAGCTATTAGGTTTATTGTAAATCCGTGTAAGGAACATCATTCCCGCGAGAGATGATGTTCCCCAATTCACATTGTAACGTTACAACACTTTTTTTAAAAAAATTTATTGAATGCGATTGATCGATATGATTTAACGGTGGGAAACCAAGTGTTGGATATCTGTCTATCTGCAGGGCAAGTGTTCAAAAAATAACCAAGTGTTCGATAATCAGTCTTTCTGCCCGGCCCTCGGCTACATAGTATAGCAGACGTAGAGAACCAAAAAAAAAAAAAACTCAAGTGTTGGAGAGGTGGGTAGGCCGTCCGCTACATAGTATAGCGGACGTAGAGAAGACAACCAAAAAAAAAAAAGCGGGACCATCCGCTACATAGTATAGCGGACATAGAGACTGGGGCCGTCCGCTACATAGTATAGAAGACGTAGAGCAGTCAACCAAAACAAAAAAAAAAACTAAGTGTTGGAGAGGTGGGTATTCTGTGGGGCCGTCCGCTACATAGTATAGCGGACGTAGAGAAGTCAACCAAAACAAAAAAACTAAGTGTTGGAGAGGTGGGTATTCTGCGGGGCCGTCCGCTACATAGTATAGCGGACGTAGAGAAAACAACCAAAAGAAAAAACTAAGTGTTGGAGAGGTGGGTATTCTGCGGGGCCGTCCGCTACATAGTATAGCGGACGTAGAGAAAACAACCAAAAAAAACTAAGTGTTGGAGAGGGTATTCTGCGGGGCCGTCCGCTACATAGTATAGCGGACGTAGAGAAGACAACCAAAACAAAAAAAAAAACTAAGTGTTGGAGAGGTATTCTTTAATACCTTAGGTTTCTAATGTTGTGCTGCGCAGTGTAGCGGACAGTGTAAGAAATCACATATAAAAAAATGAGAGTAAAGGTTATTACAAACGGGTCATTACTAAAAGATTATTACAAAATGTCCGACAGGTTTGATGGCTCATAAAAGATTATTACAATAAATATTCAGTACACTAAAGTTCCACTGCAGCTTGTTCGTCCTCATCCTCGGCATCATCTTCTTCCCCGTCTTGCAAAGGCACTGGACTTATCCCCAGTGCCTTGTAATGGTTCCGCTTGTCGTGGTTAGTCATTTTGTTGCACAATGCACACCTTCTCAGCTTTTTTGGTTGAGTTGCCGTCTCAATAGAGCTTTTCATCCGCGTAGATCTCTTGCGGCCTTTCGTTTGCGATATAATTGGATCCGAAGGCCGGATATCATTGTCGTCTCCCTCCCCCGGCTCGTCATCTTCTGATCCCGTCGTAGGCTCGGTGTCAACCGCATTGCTGACTGAAGCTGCTTCCAATTGGTCGACGATGGGCTCTTGCTGCTGAGCTACCTCGAGGAGATGTTTATATCCGACCATTGTAGCAGCACCCTTTACGGACAAACGGGTGAACATCGTCACCAGATGATTATACCGCAACGTCTCTGATTCTTCAAAGTCAGTATACGGGTGCTCCGGAAAGGAAATGGTACCGTGCAACCTGTTTGCACCTTTCGTCCACCGTGGCAGGACGTATTTATCGGGGATTGTCCTGATATTCTTCTGTGTGAAAAACCGCAGAATGTGTCTACACAGGATGCCATGGAACTCAAACTTCTTGCAAACACATGTCACCGAGTCCGTCAATGTGTCGTGGGTCACCGTATAAATTCTGCGCAGCTTCTCAGGGACGAGGTCATTCACGAGCGAATAAACCTTGTACTCACGCGACGACTTTTCTGCCACCTTGTATATACTGTATCGGCCCGATTTTTGCAGCTCTACTTGGTATAGCAGGAAGATCTCCTTCGTATAGACTTTGGCACCGTTCAGCTCCAGCGGGGTCTCAAGCAACCTTCTCCTTTGCTTGTACGTGGTTGCAAAGTCTGCAGCCCTTTTTTTCACGAACAACGACGCAACCGCTTTTTGTGCAGATGTGACGAAACTCTTCAAATTGGTAGCTGTACCCACATAACTATCGAACGTGGCATTCATAGATTCACTCCTGCCCGTCGTTTTCATGCCCGCAGAAAAATGACTTCTCGTGTAAACGCCAATCCATTGCTCTTTGAGCCCGTACAAGTGCTGGAGCCACTCGTTGTCTTGCAATGAGTAATCCCGAACAAGCTTTTCCCACCTCTCCTCGAATTCCTCAATCGTTAATGACTTGAGGACGCATTTGTCAAAATCCTGTTTAAAGTCTGGATACTTTGCGTACATGTGATGCAGACGTTCCGGGTATTTGTTGCTTATGTGCCAAGTGCACAAGTTGTGTCGAGTATCTGGGAAGACGGTAGCAATAGCCTTCTTCATTGCCAAATCTTGATCGGTGATGATAACAGTCGGTGCTTTGAAGTTCATTGCTTCCAGCCACACCCTAAACAACCATTCAAAAGAACTCTCGCTCTCGTCCCTTAACAAGGCGAACCCGAACAGGATGGAGTGATAATGATGATTGACGCCCGTGAAAGGAGCGAATGGCATCGAGTACTTGTTGGTACGGTATGTGGTGTCAAAAGTCACGACATCCCCAAAATGCTTATAAGCTAGCCTCGAACGACCGTCGACCCAAAAAATTGTGCTAACTCGATGCTCGTCGTTAAGTTTATAGTCGAAGGTAAACTGCGGGTCCTCCATCTGCATCCGTTTTAATAGGCTCATTGTCGCTTGCGCATCATTGAGGTCATACGCGGCTCGTCTATGGGTTCGGACCGCGTTACGAACGTCTGTCGTGTTAAAGTTTAAATTTTGAATTCCCCCAGCCTGTTCAGCAAGAACATTAATCATGTCGGTAGGTCCTAGCCGCGCATCGCTCATTGTGTGAATTAGGCTCCTCGCGACCTTACCCATCTTCTTGTGTTGATACATCTGACTCACCTTAGAAGGGGTTACTAACGGGTGATTGTGTGCCAGTTCCAGGCTGGTAATAAGCCAATGATCTTGTTTGGCTTTATAGCTTACGAACATCTTGACCTGGCAATTCGTGCGCGCAAAGCAATCCCGTCTTCTCCGTGCATACCCTATTTCGTCATCATCACTGTCATCGTTGCCTACGCGTGTCTCATTTTGCACTGGGTTTCTGTCCCTATGACACTCGTATAAGCGAGAGCATATCCTTTTCGATACGCTGCTTGTTCTTGTAGTTTTTATTCTAATGCCAAAACCAACCCTCAATGAATAAGCTCGAAAATATTCTCCAGCTTCTTCCAACGTTTGAAAGGTTCGTCCTAGATACGGATCACTAGCATCTACGGGGGTGCTGGAGCTCGACACTAAATCAGACATTGTGAAAAAGTCCTATGTAGAAATAGAATACGCTTATTATCTCAAAATTATCTTGACGATTAGACCGATTTAGGATACCATATACATAATCTCAAAAATGTCTCCCATTTTGCTAATTATATATTTACTGAACATAACAAATTAAAATTACTAAGATAAACGGTAGCAAGATCACAAACTTACCTTGCTTGAGTGATGCTTGAACCAAGTGTTACTCGAAGCTTGAAGGGTGCTGAAAATGGAAGCAAGTGAATCTGAAAGCCAGCAAAAATTTTGCTGAAAGAGCCGAGAATTAGGGAGACTTTCTAGGCGACCGACGGGACAGTTCTTGGGGCTTTGACAGGAGACTTTATAGGCGACCGACGGGACAGTTCTCGGGGCTCTGACAGGAGACTTTATAGGCGACCGACGGGACAGGTCCTGACATGTGTCAGCCTAGAGGGCGTCCGCTACACTGTCTCACGGACGCCTTTTTCCTGACACATGTCAGGAACCGAAAGGCTTCCGCGAGACAGTCTCGCGGATATGGGAGGAGGGCAAAAAGGTAAAAATCCCGTCCGCGAGACTGTATGGCGGACGGGGATCAGTTTTGGAAAAAGGCGCGATCTGGACCGTCCATCTTTCAGGATGGACGGTCAGATCGCGCTAGCAAAATACCTCATTTTACTAGCGCTATCAACGGATCAGCTCCCATAATAGATTGGTCAAGAAAGCATAACTAATCAGGAAGGAGTAGTTCCAATGGTGAAGGAAGTACAACTACACATAACAGCTGTGATTCACGTTGGCGGTACTTCTGCTACGTAGCTGAAAGAAGACTACATTTTCAAAAAGCTGTCCGTACTCCTTATAATTCTGCCAAACAAAGATGTCGTATATTTATTTGCATTATTGTACAACACTTTGGTTGGACATATTTATAAGAATTTGGAACGTTGGTAAATGAAAAGGCATCAGTGCTTAACATTCTATTAGTTTGCAATAAGCATAAATTACATACATCGATGATTAAATGTAGAATCAAAGAGCCAAAAATTTGCATCTTG